>SZWC01019959.1:2603-22915 GCA_023375785.1 Penium margaritaceum
ATACATATACATATACATATACATATACATATACATGTACATATACATATACATATACATATACATAGACATAGACATATACATACACATACACATATACATATACATATACATATACATATACATATACATATACATATACATATACATGTACATATACATAGAAACATGAATGGCTAACGCAATACGAAAAAGTGTGCTAAGATTATCCAATTCATTTTAGCACGCAAAGTCCAGGATGAACGACGAAAGTCGCTGATCCCTGACCTTGGAAGTCGTCGATTGTGCTATAGACAGTCGATGGCTGACGAGGTATGGGATCAGCGGTTTCGCGGACCGTAGATTGGCTGGAAGGCCATGTTTCCTTTTTTTGGCCCGGTCCTCGACGCATGCCGTGAACAAGCATAATCCTGGGTTGGGCTTTTCAGTTTTTTTTTTTGCCAATGTTTGGCGGATTAGACTCGCACTTTGCACTTTGTGGGTATCCAAACTATGTGGCCCTACACTGAATGCACATGTGAGTATGGATGTGCTCCTTGCTCTAGTTGGAAACACTTATGAGGTTCCTATGTAACCCTATGCACGCTTTGCGTGCAGCACCGGCCTCTTGTTTTGAATTTAGTGTTCCTTGATTTTGACACGGGTTCAATTTATTTGGTGTTCGATTGAATTCGACCAGAACTGGCTCGGTTGTCCTTTGATTTCGATGACAGGATAAGTTCACGTATTTGGTGAACCGTGATTTCGACGTTGACATGCTTTTGGCGTGCACGCCGACCTCGCAGTAGTGACCAGAATCTGTTGCGCCATGTCAGGCGCAGCAGATTCTAGCGAATGAGAAGCGTGCGCACTGGATCAACCAGATTCTGGCCAGAACCTGCATGGTCCAGTGCGCGCCGACAACAAGTTTGACAGCAAGTCAACAAAAATGTTTTCTTAGTCGCGCATTTGGATGTTTGAATCTCCGAACATCAATATGCGAGCAATGAAGCTTGAATTCGCCCCTTTTCCTCGCTGGCAATTATTCTCGTCGAGTACAAGTACCACAAGCATAGAACAAAACAAAGTAAGAGTCCCGACCACTTGGAAGTAAAGTCAAGGGCTGGTCGCATGAATTCGACGAAAGGTGAAAAAAAATATCTTCATAGTATTTTGAATTCGACTTGCAGGACAAATTCGATGAATTTCAATGAGGGTAGAAATGTTTAGCATCAAAATCATCGAGCAACTGGGTAGAGGTGCTTAAACTGATGTCATTAAGAAGAGTTCATTAACCATTGTATGAGAATTCCATAATGGCAGAAAACATAAGCTACCCTTCCACTCGTAGGTTTCCAAGGTATTATGCGAACTTCATAGTTTAACAAAAACCAGTGCAATCATTTGGGAACATAACATGGAATATGAGTCTTGCCTAAAGCTTACGACCATGGAAACAAGCTATAAACCGATAGCTTTACGCTAGCTTAATGTTCGCACATACGTCCAAATGGTCTACTTGATTGTGCAATAGTACAAATTTGACATGTGGACCAACACAAAATGATGTATGTATCAAGTCCAACAATTTTTGGGGAAATAATCATAGAGAGCTTTGTGGAACAACATTCTCTGTCCAAATTTGTGGACAAGATTGATTCATCTCATGACTTGAGAGAAACGTCACCCAATCCACTTGTGATGTACATCACACCGTTGATGAATCATGTGGGTGGATTCCATTTGTGCCACAAAATGGTGTGGCACTGATTGTGTCACATAGATCTACAAATACTACCTTTAACCAATTTTGATAGAGTTAAATTCATCTTTGAAAAGGATAAACTCCATTTCAACAAAACTTCTTTATGGTACCTTATACTACCAAAATGGGGTACCTTATGTTTTCACTAAGATGAGCTCTTATCAATGGATGAATGCATTACTTTTCTATGGTAGAATTGAACCAAACTCCACAAACAGGAAAGATCATGAGGATGCAAATCAATTCAAATGTTTTTAGATATATTTCAATTTGTTTACATCGTCAAACGCGAGTACAATGGCTTTTTTCATAACATTATCATGCAATGCACTAGAGGTTGTTTGTCCAATGTCTTTAATGAGGGTGATATTCTCTATAAGTCAGCAAGACATGTTGTCACTTGATAAACTCACTTTAGGATGTACTTTTTCGATCCATAGTCCTACAATACCTTCTTAAAAAAGGGTGCATGTTTTCTATGTACAGATGGAATTGAAAACTTCCTAACAAGGATTTGCATGAAGGAGAATTCACTGAAAAATTTGCAAATCATATCGTACATGTTATTACAACAACCGATTGTTAAATTCATGGAATCATTGGACATGTTTCTTGGGTGTTTGATGAAAATAACGCGGAACTTACACTTGAATATTTTTCCCACAATTTCAAAGGCATGGGTTGTGATCATGGTTCAACCTTTTGGTCATTTAACAGTATGAGTTTGTTATTGTAATAAGTCAACATACATTTAGGTTCGTGATCACAAAAAGTTTATTTGAAGTTATCTGCTTTTCATAATGATGTGATTGGAAACCTGTGGTCTCCAATTTTCCAAAACAAAGAGGACATTATGGTTGAGACAAAGGTCATCTGATTCATATTCTTGCTATGAGTAATGAGAAATGTTTACTTTAATTGATCGTGCCAGAAAACTGATCTCGACAATGCAAAACATGAGTGAAATCTTTTAAAAGGAGAAGAACATGTACTCATCCACCATGTCTTAATGTCTTGGTTCATGTGAAACCCAAAATCAACCAGCATGCAAGCCGCATGGGCTTAGTGGAATTTGGTTTAGTCCATCCAACGAGGCTACTGGTGTTAAAAGAGGTTTTACAACCATACATGTGGTCATGAACACATGGTTGATCTTCGAGAGGATACAAAATTTGAATGAAATAAATCAGAGAAGTCTATACTATTGATTCTCACATTGAGAATTTCAATACTTGTGATGAACGATTAAATATTACCCACAATCTCTTTTAGGACGTGCATTTTGGACAAGGTCTTACTATGGATGATAAAAATTTCCAGATTAACATTCACGAAAAACAAAATGAAAGGTTTCTCCCTCCCCCATAGTTGGAGAAAGCAAGGCAAATCGTGGAGAAAGAGAAACCTTAAGTTTGTTTTTCATGATCACAAATGAGAAGATTTCCATAATGTACTTTCCATCTCACAAGATGAATCAAATCCGATGGTTTATGTTCAACGTGGTTATGCACTTAAAGTTAAGAAAACTGGTTGGCCACATGAGAGGAGTAAGGGTAACATTTCTTGTCCATTTACAAAAGCATGATTGTATTAAAAAATAGAAAAATGGTAGGCTCTTTGTGTTTTTCCGTTTACATCATACTAGTGAAATTAAGGGATTTAATAACTAAGCTCTTTGCCCAAATTTCAAATAGTGTAAAAATCATTTCATCACCTTGCTCATGAATATCTTCTATTGGCTAAGCATGGTTCACGGTATAATTGGGAAGGAATTCTATTTCATTTTTTCATTTTTTTGTGATTATTTGGTTTTCCTTTATATTCCATGGACATTATATCAAAAATAGGATGCAAACCTCCTATTACAACTCCTTAGGGATCTAGTTGGTGGACATTAGGTTTTTTACTTAACTTATGTACGAGAATTTGAACAAGACTGTGCAAAATCACTTTGGGGCAGCATGTAGTCTTTTGTTGCCGTTAAAGATGTGATGAAATCCGATGTAAAAGAAAACAACAAAACGTACACTCCTAAGGTGGGAGTGGTTTAGAGATTGCATGGAGTGAAAGGGCTTCATATACTTGTTTACAATTAAATACAGAATTATTTCTTTATGATAACAATCAATTTGCCTCACTTTATTTGTGCCACATTTTCACTTGAAGGCCACCCCAGCTAGAGACCCATTAAGGTTGTCCAATACGACTAAAAACAAACCCTTCTAATTTGGAAAAGGTAAACTTGAATTTCCCTTTTTCGATTTGAGCATCTAGACAAAACAACATTTTAGCTTGGTTGCAGACCAATGAGGCAACATTGTTTAGTATGGGGTGAAATAGCTTGGATACCTGCACTGCGCTCCCTTTTAAGTTGGCATACCCAAGGGTCGAAAACTTGGTACGGCATACTCTGCACACTAAAAAATAAACACGGCATACCCATGAATAAAATGTCTGCTCACGGCGTAACCAGACCTGCAAAATTAGCAACGGCATGCGGGCATGCCGCTCCTTTTTCTAAACGATGGGTATGCCATTATTAAATTCGAGTTAGGTTGCTATTTCTTAAAAATGAGGTCTGCTTATTCGGACAATGTGATGTCATCTTTACAAAGTTAATTCCTTTGTAGTGTGTCGGATCGGAATCCTTCACTCATAACGAACATTTTTATCTAATAAAGTTCGCAAATGCGAACACCTACGAGTTCTGGGAGTCTAAATGCGAGGGTTTAGTGTTATTTGAGTGCGTGACCAAAAAATAGTTTAGTCTCACAGAATAAATGCCACACAACATGCAAGTGATTTTGCACACAATGGTTGTGAGCACCATGACGAATGGTGCCTCCCACATATTTGTTTATTTGTCTAGTACTACATATGACAAGATGTGCTTTAGTGTTGTCTTATTTTGAATGAACTCAGGGCTTGTTTAGGTCCACGTTTCCTTTCCTTGCTTTTGCATAGTTCATACGATCTTCTGTTTATGTCGTAGCGAAAAGAAACATTCAAACTATATGACAAATAGATTCAAAAGACGTTCTATCTGAAGATCGGACGGCCCGCACATTTTCCATCAAATTTCTTATGGCAATAGCTAAACATGCCAAACATTGAAGAAAGCACTTGATTTGTGTCTGCAAAGGCAAACTTGAGGTGAGGCAAATTGGAAAAACTAGACAAGACATTATGTCTTTACAATGGTTGGCCTCGGCCGCACGTTCGATCGACCAATCTAACGTCGTTGAACCGGCGGCATTTAGAAGTTTTTTTCTCCCGTTGTGCGCGACCGACAACGATTAGGAAAGACTGGTCCCGCTTCCAACTTTTTATGCGCACAACAGTCACACGATCTGCACAATAGGAGGGTGCATGCTCGACCCCCCCAACCCCCCCCCCCCCCCACGTCTGTTCTTTCGAGTTCGACCTGGCACTGCCCCCACTTCGGTTTCCGGCGAGTACGACAGCCTGATGTAAGCACATCGTAGACGTTACATTATAGGGTCGTGTTCCTGTAATCGCGGATATTTGCCTACTTTCAACGTGGGTACCCCGTTACAAAAACAAAACCTCCTGGTATGGCGTTCCAAAAACGCCGGACTCGGATATGCGGTCTTTAATATGGCCGACACCGGATACGCGGTTCCAAATTGAAAGTGGTCTGGGTATCCGGTTCCATTTTCAGCACACGCGGGCACGACAGACCAAATTTTGGTTATGGTGGGCATCTAATCTTTCCGTCCTTTATTATGACTAAAACTAAACAATAGCCTATATTGAACATTGAGTCGCTCCTTCAAAGCTTTTAGCTTCATTTCAAAGCACGACCACTTCATACATAGGTTGAGATCTAACAAGGGAAAATTGTTCTCCACATATCGAAACATGTGCTTGACATTCAATCCATGGCATGCCCTCATTCGATCGGGGATTTCTAATCAGACAAAAAACTAGTAAAATATCATTTTGTGATCGAGTAAGCCGATCGAGAAAACTGCGACTATCAATCCGAAGCCTCTTGTGATAATCTACTAACGTGGTTCATGTTTTATGTGTCTGTTTTTTTTTATTTCCCTTGTTGCATAACATTGATAGGCCATCACCAGAAGTGGCCGAGATGTGAATAAACCCCAGAGTTGACCTTTTTGTATGTGGCTTACATAGCCTTAAAGGTGAGGGAACCTATGTTAAAACCTTCAAGGCCGAAAATACACTTCTCTAGCAAGAGCTTTTAGTCACCGATTGTGCTCGTGAGCCGCACTACCTGGGCTCAAACATCCACAAGCACACAGGCGTGGTGAGGTAGATGTTCTTAGAGGAGTTTTTTTAAAATGTAGGGAGCTACAAGGAGACTTGTGGGGAGGTGTAGGAATCGCTCTCAAAGCTGGCATGCACTATGTGCTAATTCTTATCATCCATTTACTTAGCCCCATATTGCATCCCATGCTGCACAGCACAGCATGGGGCGCAACTTGCATCACATGCTTGTGAACCTGTCCATTAGCAAAGTGGGTTGAGAGCACACAAGAGGAGGAGCAACAATGGTTGGACGAGAGAACCTACTACTTCGAGGATAGCTTCTCGCGGAGCTGGGCGTATGGGTCATTTAGGATGGAGTAGCAAGGAAATTATGTGGCAAAGGAAATTTCTTATAAGGTTTGGAAGTTCATTAGTCATCGGAGGCTCCTTTTGGTTGTTTATGGTGGGGGTGTTACAGCCTTCACTCGCATGGCTGCGATACCCTTCGGAATTCGGCTGGAGGCATCCACAGTTGCAAGGACGAGGGGAGAGGTTTGGAAAATTTCTAAAAAATTAGGGTTCCGGAAACATCTACTACTATGTCACGTGCTAAAGAAGAGACCAACCCCTCCGGAACAACAACAAACTTATTTTTCATGAGAAAATTTTCAAGCTGCTTCAAAATCCACAACTCTCGCAGAGCAAAGACCAGAAACTGAGAGAGAATTCAAAAACCAAAGATGAAAATCTGGACCAGAAACAAAGCAATCATTCAGTTGCAATTCTAGTAGTAATCAAGCAAGGGGAGTTATGATTAATCACCCCAAATTCACACATTTGAGGATCATTGTATCAACAAGTGTATTTTTCCATGCAAACGTTTTTCACAAAACAGCCACATGCATACGTGACAACAAAGTGCATGCGTACATTTCCTTTATATCATGATAAAATGAAAGGGCTCTGTGTGATATCAAACAGACTCTGCAAACAGTCCATGTTCACTAGTTTGTTCACTTCCCAATACAATTGTTGATACACAGTTCCGCGGGTGAGGCAATCTATCATACATGAGCAAGGGCTCACCTACTAGCAACACAGCGGGCATGCTAGCATCCAGATGCCATTATAGCAACCCTGCAGAGAACCATGCATCAAGCTCCCTCAGGCAAGTGGGCTCTCATTCAAATCGTGTAACTTACTATAGCCACACTCCTAACTCATTTTGGCTCAGATCGACCGTGTCCATGTGCTCAATACTGTGAAATGAATTCTTCTAACGCACACCATCGAAGCCAGGAAATCCACGGGTTGAATGCTTTCTCTTGTGGGGTGGCACTCTCTATCAGCTAGGATCAACAATAATCCATGGACTACATTGGTGCTCAGTGCCTCCCTCGCCTCTCCCCTTGCCCCATTCCTAAACCCTCTGCTCAAACTAGAGAACACGCTACTTTTGAAGGCATGAGATTGTGCTAAAAATTTCTAGGAGCAGTGCAAGGTTGAATCAGCCAGCTCAGCTGAAGACGGTGATAAGGAAGAAGCCTGGCACAATGGCTCTGGGGTCCGGGGTGTGTGGCAGACAATGTTCCAGTGACATTGTTCTAATGCACTGTGCCTGTGTGAGGATTAGCCAATGTGCGGACTTGAGGCTTGTCAGTGCCACTAGGCCGAGCTAACTGCATGTTGTATGTCAATTATGAGTTAGAGGCTTTCATGTTAACACAATCTACTACACTTTTGGCCCACAAAACTATCTCAATTTTTCTTGTTTTCAAGACGGTTGCACACTTTTGTCTTTTTGGGTTGCAAAGTATAACCCAGGCCTGCATTGGTGGACCAAATCAGCCTATCTGTGTCAAAAGGAAAGCCACAGTCCTTAGTTATGACCTTGTGGAAGGTGAGAAAGTGCGTAGAAGCTTCCTAGCAACACAGTCGTTGACCAAGCGTCAGTGCCTGGTCAGACGGTGACGACAGTCACAGGTCGTACACACAACGGCAAGGGTTTGGCTAGGAGACACAAGACACAGTGTCAGAATGCTTCAATATAGCATATGCAGAGAGAAATGACAACTGACAGGTCCAGGGCATAAATACCTGCCGCGGCGCACGGCGGGTGTCGCATGCAGCAGTCCAAGAGCTGTCGTAAAACCGGCCCAAAACCACTGTTTTGGCTGTAACTCTGCGCACACATGTCAGAATCCTACGCCGTCTGAACCTAGACGTGCAGAATCAAAAGACGCACGCAACGACTGGTCACATGCATGCATCCATCGACTGACAGTGAGTATACAATGCAAAAACATGCAAATGGGCCTCATGCCCAGTCCGCCGAAAGGCGCCTGCAAGACGTGGAAGGCACAGCAAGGAGTCCCGCTGACATCTGTGGCTCTGGAACAGTGGTCGGTCAGCTCCAGGCGGGTAGTCCGTCGCCTGTCGTTGCGCCGGTGTCACCAGGGCCGCCTGCCTCAGGGATCTACATGAGTATGGACACGGCCGAGTGGTCATAGTAAACTGTACACGAACGGCACAAAGCACAACACTTCCCCATGACCCGATGGTACGCATGTCCATACGCGTGCAACACTGGTACAACCACATAGTGAGTGACACAGACAGATGATACGCCAACGTACATCCCACACTCAACCACTGTCACACACGGGGCCAAGCCCTACAGAACGAATGGCCACCAGGAACTTTCCGCGGGCAAGTGCCTTTGTCAAGAAATCAGCACGCTACAAGTCAGTGCCAACCCACATGATGGAGATCACACGTCGCTCCACCAGATCACGAACGAAGTGATGCTCAACGGCAATGTGCTTTGTGCGAGCATGAAAAACACCAGAGTTCTCCGCAATGGCGAGAGCATTCTGGTTGTCGCAACGCAGCACAATGGCGGGTACTGACTGCCCAAGCTCAAGAAACAAGCGCTGCAGCCAAACTGCCTCAGCAGCCCCTGCCCCCAAAGCCACATACTCTGCCTCCGACAAGCTACGTGCAATGCAGCCCTGCTTCTCGCTTCGCCAAGACAAAGCGGTACCACCGAGCAGAAACACGTAGCCAGTGCGACTGTGCCCATCAGGGCTCCAAGCCCAGTCGTTGTCAATGTAGCCGTCAAGGACCACCGAACACTGCCGACGAAAGCAGAGTCCGAGATACGGCGTGGAGACCACGTACCGTACCACTCGCACAGCCGCGTGAAGAGCTCTCGCACGTGGAGCCTGCGAGAACTGAGCGAGGAGGTTGACGGCGAACGCGATTTCGGGACGCGTGGTAGTGGCCAGGTACATCAGAGATCCGATAAGACAATGTACAAGGTCACGTCCACTGTCTCCCCCAACTGTGTAGGGTCATCCACCTTCAGGGCATCCTGTCCATCAGTGTGAGGGGTGTGGAAGCAGTGGGCTCTGCACCAAGGAGATCGCTAAAGCACTCCCCCACGACTCGTGCGTACCGGGCCTCATGCAGCAACAGTGTCCGATGTCTGCGATCTCGCACGATCTCCATACCAAGAAACACCGATGCAGGACCGAGGTCCTTCATCCTGTAGGCGGTCTGCACGATAGCCTTGGCCTCCTTCACGGCCTCCAGGGACGGAGACGCGATCAGAAGGTCATCAACATAGACCAGGATGGGAGTGAACCGCTCGGGTGTCGGTAGGATGAAGAGTGAGGGGTCTGCCTCACTCTATATGTATCCTGCGCGAGTCAAGGTGCCAGTGATCTCCCGGTTCCAACACCGTGGAGACTGCTTGAGGCCGTACAAGGACTTGCGCAAGTGCCAAACCTTGTCACCGTACTCAAAGCCTGGTGGCTGAGCCACGTAGATCTCCTCATCCAAAGAGCCATGGAGGAACGCGTTGTTCACATCCATCTCTTGTAGTTCCCAGTCATGCTGAGCCACTACACCGAACAGAGCTTGAGCTGAGGTCATGCGGCCGACAGGGGCAAAGGTGTCAGTGTAGTCAACTCCCTCAATCTGAGAGAACCCCTTGATGACCAAGCGGGCCTTGTAGCGTTCCAGTGAGCCATCCGGCTTCAGTTTCTTGCGAAAGAACAACTTGACCTGAATCGCCTTCCTCCCAGGGGGAAGGTCGACCAGCTCGTAGACTCTGTGCTCTCGGATGGCGCGAAGCTCATCCTCGTAAGCAGCTCGCCAGGCCTCAGTATCCTGCGATGAGAAAGCCTCCCTCAATGTGCCCGGGTCAGGCGCCATAGAGGGGGAACTGTGCGTGGCAAGTGCACACGCCTTAGTGTCAGGTCTGACGGCCACGAGATCAGCTGCTGCGTCACAAGCGATGTGGAACTCGCGAGTGACCAGGTCGTGCCCTATAGGGCACGCTGGGTGTACCTCTGAAAGCTCAGTGCGGACACTGAGGCCTAAGGCCTTTGTGCCTGGATCACCGCTCGCGATGCTGCAAGAGGAATGCCCGGGTCCGGGACCCGACGCTCGCTGAGCTTCGGAATCCAGTGGTCGAAGGCGACCACCGGGCTCACGGGAGTAACCGGAGGTCGAGGGGCGCACCTTAGGCTCAGGAACAGGTACGACCACAGGGATAGGTACGACCACAGCTGGTGAGGGCTGAGACGAGGCAGCCGAAGATGCCATGCGAGGAGAAGCGTGTGTGGGGGACACTGAGCTGGGAGTGACAGCTGGCCTGGACACTGAGACAGGAGTGTCAGGCGACGTAGGGACAGGAGTGGGCTGTGCTGGGTCAGACACCGGAGCAGGGGTGCCAGTGGACACAGATGATGATGCAAGAGGAGGCGTGAGAGCAGCGGTACCTGTGGGGTGTGAAACAGGCTGAGCAGGCGGGATCTCTACACCAACGGCAATGATAGCCGGGTCATCAAGTGCTGGAGATCGAGAGGGGACTCGAGCGGACACATCAGCCTGACGAGAAATGGTTACTGGCAAAGAAGTCTCACCCATCCGCCGAGGACCCCCACAAGAAGGGATATGAGCTGCGGAGAGAGCTGTGATCAAAGCCAGATCACGGTATGTGAGAGACTAAAAAATTAGCGCGTCACGGAACTCAATGACACGACGGCGAGTGGGGTCCCAAAAGCGCCAGGCCTTCAACCGCGGGGAGATGCCGATGAAAGCACACAAGCGACCCCGAGGGGAGGCCTTGGACCCCTGCTGGTCCTCAGTGTACCACACAGAGGCCAGGGAACCCTAGACGCGCGCGAGACGAAGATCAGCATGGTGGCCAAACCAAAGCTCGTACGGTGTAACATGATCCGTAAGCGGACCATGCGGGAGGTGGTTCCAAACACACGTTATGTAGGCGAAGCCCTCGAAGGCGAAGGACTCCGGGAGACCGCACTCAGACCGCATGGCGCGGATCGCGTCCTCCATGGTGCGGTTCCAGCGCTCAGAGACACCATTCTGCTGTGGGGTAGCAGGAGCGGAGACCTCGTGAAAAATGCCGTGCTCATCAAAGAAGGAGTCCATCTCACCGAGGAACTCGCCGCCCCGATCCGAGCGAAAGGTATGTAGCGTGTGGCGAGACTGACGCTCAGCCATCACGAGCTAGAGCCGAACTGCAAGGGCGGCGTCGCTCTTTTGACACAGACTGTAGACCCACCGCATCAGTCAGCATCAGAACATACCGTCCCCTCTCGGATACGGACTCGGCCGGGAGAGGACCAAGCAGGTCCGAGTGGACCAACTCGAGTGGCCTCAGTGCTCGGGAACGCGAATCAGGATAAGTGCACCGGTGCATCTTTCCCTGAGCGCAAAAAAGACAGTCGGTCTTGGGTGGCATCTCAAAAGAAGCCATGTCAAGGCCAAGAGCGGGCTGTGTCCGTATGAGCTTTGACACAGTGTCGGAGCCCACATGACACAGACGTCGGTGAAGCAACCTCTGGTGTTCTGGGGATAGAACACCAGTGACAAAAACACGACCAGAGGAAGGTGGAGAGCAAGGAGAGGATGGCAGAGCAATGCGATACAAATCATCTACGAGTGAAGCACGCAGGACAATTCTACGGGTGTCAGGAGCAGTCACCGTCGCTGAATCAACGGTATGCTCAACGGAGAGACCCATCAGAGTGCAGGCACGCACAAACAGCAGACTGAGCTCAAGATCAGGCACAAACAGCACGTCAGATAGATACAGGGGGCCAGACGGACCATCAAAGCATACAACCCCGACACCGTGGACCGGTAAGGACTGACCAGAGCCTGTACGAACAAAACGGACAGTTGTGATAGGACCAAGTACCACAAAGTCACTACGACGACACGTCATGTGCTGGGGGGCACCGGAATCGATGATCCAAGTGCCACCGGAGTCACGACTGGTGGACGTCAATGTACAACGAGCAATGGAACACTCGGCATCAGAGGGACGCTGAGCCGTCAGTGGGAAGGAACGACGTACATCACGAAGGTGAGACTCATGAATCCAGTCAGTACAGTCAGGCCCAACATCATCACATGCGGACTGTGCTCCTCCAAACGTGTCATCACGAGTCACGAGGACGGACGAACAAGCAGTCTGTGACCCACTCGACGATGACAACACACTCGCACCTCCCTGAAAGCGAAGCGCCAGAAGATGACGAAGCTCGGCGATGGTGCGGTCACGTGGGTCTGGATCACTGCTGCTCGCTAGTGAGGACGCAGGAACAGCTGCAGTCGTGGTCGCCGCGCATCCAGAGGAGTGTGCGGGCGACGTGCCGGACGCGATGCGAGCAGCATGGGCAGCCTGAAGTCCGCGAGTGATGCACCCCCAGTCAAGCGGCTGCTGGCTCTCGGTGTAGCGATGGGCACCTCCACAGTTGTAGCAGTGCACGGAACGGCCACTGTTACCACTGGATGACGACTGCTGCTGACCCGATCCGCGCTTCCTACTCTTCTTCTTCTCGTGGGCAGCTGCTGCAACGCCCTGCGTCTGCGTGGGTGTAGATGGGGTCGAAGAGGAGGCGGAAGATGAGGTCGTGATGGAGGTAGATGAGGGTGACTGCAGGAGGGAAGATGGTGGTGAGGCGAGGACTGCTGCAGCGAGGGAAGTCTCCTGATGTGCTACTGCTGCCTCGCGGGCCGACGTCACCTGGAGGAAGAGCTGATGAGCCCAAGGGAGCAGCTGTAGGGTGGCTGAGAAAGGCTCGAGAGCAGCGTCGCTGTACCGTGTGAAGATGTCGGTGTACTCCAGGCGAACTCCGAGCATGATCGTCCAAAGTGCCCACAACTGTGTGCCCCCTGAGGTCCCCAGTTGCGTGTAAATACGCATGGCACGTCGCCAGTAATCCGTTACAGGCTCCGCTGCTCCCTGACGGAGCGAGTGGAAAGCACGAATGTGTGACGCACGCGTAACGTGCGTCTCTGCGGCCAGTAGGGACAACGCAAGATCCCAGCCTCCACGAGGATCTGCTCCAGTGCCTATGCCAACCTCGCCGAGGGCGGAAGTCGACAACAGTCTTGCGTGGCATGGCATAGAGAAGTCCTCGCATGGCCCGGGGTGCTGTCACCACCTGTGCTGGATCTGTAGACCGGTATGGGCTGTGGTAGTAAGGCCACACTCCCTCGGAAGTGGCCCACACCTGAAACAGGATCTCCCAGCAGTCAAATCCATCCTCGCTGATGTACCGTGGAGGTGGTGCCTCAAAGTCCTTTGGCTGTCGCTCCGTGGGGAGAGCAACCGCAGGCTGACGAGGGTGAGAGATGGGGAAAACTCCTGGAAGGGGGTGATCACCAAGGAAGTCAGGTGACGGTCGTATCGGGGACACGGGTGGAGGTCGGATGCCCGTATCCAGCTGACAGAGGTGCTCTTGTAGGAGACGAATCTCCAGCTCCTGGGAGTCATCCTCGAAGCCTGGCATGAATGGCTCGTCATCAAGGAGGTCCGCAGGTGGTGGGAAAACCACACCAAGAGGTGAAGCAAGCGGCGCACCTGTCACGGGCACCTGAGCCGAGTGCTGGGTGGAGGCCGCAACGCCGGCAGCTCCCTCAGAAATCCGCGAAGGAGCCGTGGACTGAGCGCGCAGGAGCTCAGTCAACGTGCGGATCGCGTCAGTCTGCTCTTACTGCAGACGACGCATCTCCTCATGCTGTCTGCGCAAGTCCTCAATGGCCTGCGAGCGAGGGCTCAATACCCCTGAAGAAGAGGAGGAGGGATCACCTGGTCCCTTGTCCTTGTCGTCAGGCAAACTCATGTCGCTGCTCACTATGGGATGACAGGTCAAGTTTGCCGGATTTCAAAACCGTCTGCGTTTCTCGGCGAGTTGAAACGCTGGCAACTTTTAACTTTCCGGGTGAAAATTTGGCTGAGTGTAATGCTGGCGTCAGCAAGTGGTTGCTGACGTTAGCACGACCTGATGACGTCAGCAGTCAACAATGCTAACGTCAGCTCTTCCCCTTCCTTTTTTTTCCTTTTTCTTCTTGTCACGATTTTGCCGCTACGCGGTGGCGCGCGACAGCTCTGCGGAAGCTGCGCAGCAGCTTCCGCCCAGCTGCTTCTGCAGCTGTGATGTCAGCTGCAGCAGCAGCTGCGTACCTGCGTGTGCAGCGGTGGCAGCAGCGGCTGTGCTGCTGCTGCTGCTGCTGCGTGCGGCGGCTGCTGCTGCGCACGGCGCTGCTGCTGCGCGCTGCAGCTGCTGCTGGCTGCCGCCGCCGCGCGCTGCTGCTGGCTGCCGCCGCCGCGCGCTACTACTGCTGCCATTGCTGCGCTGCTGTTGCCACCGCGACTGCCGCTGCTGCTGCTGTGCTGCTGCCGCTGCTGCGCTGCTGCTGCCAACGATGTTCCTGCGTTGCTGCTGCCAATGTTGTTGCTGCGTTGCTGCTGCCGACGCTTCTGCCACGCTGTTGCGGCCTGCTGCTGCTGCTCTGTTGCTGCGGCTATGGGGGGAGGGGCGATTGCACGCACCGCAGCCGCCACGTACCTCTGCGTGGCGGTACACGCCGCTGCTGCTGCCTCAGCAGCTACGATCTCACGTGGTGGGTGGAGTACGTGGACGGTGACTGGCCGTCTCCAACAGGTCCCAGAAGCTCTGCTGCAGCGGTGACTCTCACTGCTGCTGCTCTGCTGCGTCTCTGCTGCGCAGCCCAGTGAGAACTGTCTCACTGCTCTGATACCATGAGAAAGTGCGTAGAAGCTTCCTAGCAACACAGCCGTTGACCGGGCGTCAGTGCCTGGTCAGACGGTGACGACAGTCACAGGTCGTACACACAAGGGCAAGGGTTTGGCTAGGAGACACAAGACACAGTGTCAGAATGCTTCAATATAGCAGATGCAGAGAGAAATGACAACTGACAGGTCTAGGGCATTTATACCTACCACGGCGCACGGCGGGTGTCGCACGCGGCAATCCAAGAGCTGTCCTAAAACCGGCCCAAAACCATTGTTTTGGCCGTAACTCTGCGCACACATGTCAAAATCCTACGCCGTCTGAACCTAGACATGCAGAATCAAAAGACGGACGCAGCGACTGGTCACATGCATGCATCCATCGACTGATAGCGAGTATACAATGCAAAAACATGCAAATGGGCCTCATGCCCAGTCCGCCGAAAGGCGCCTGCAAGACGTAGAAGGCACAGCAAGGAGTCCCGGTGACATCCGGGGCTCTCGAACAGTGGTCGGTCAGCTCCAGGCGGGTAGTCCGCCGCCTGTCATCGCGTCGGTGTCACCAGGGCCGCCTGCCTCAGGGATCTGCACGAGTATGGACACGGCCGAGTGGTCACAGTAAACTGTACAGGAATGGCACAAAGCACAACAGGTAGATGGACACATACCCATGTTTTTGCATTGTATACTCGCTGTCAGTCGATGGATGCATGCATGTGACCAGTCGTTGCATGCGTCTTTTGATTCTACACGTCTAGGTTCAGACGGCGTAGGATTCTGACATGTGTGCGCAAAGTTACGGCAAAAACAGTGGTTTTGGGCCGGTTTTAGGACAGCTCTTGGACTGCCGCGTGCGACACCCGCCGTGCGCCGCGGCAGGTATTCATGCCCTGGACCTGTCAGTTGTCATTTCTCTCTGCATATGCTATATTGAAGCATTCTGACACTTTGACTTGTGTCTCCTAGCCAAACCCTTGCCGTTGTGTGTACGACCTGTGACTGTCGTCACCGTCTGACTAGGCACTGACGCCCGGTCAGCGGCTGTGTTGCTAGGAAGCTTCTACGCACTTTCTCATGGTATCAAAGCAGTGAGACAGTTCTCACTGAGCTGCGCAGCAGAGACGCAGCAGAGCAGCAGCAGTGAGAGTCACCGTTGTAGTAGATCTTCTGGGACCCGTTGGAGACGGCCGTTCGCCGTCCGCGCACTCCACCCACCACGTGAGATCGCAGCTGCTGAGGCAGCAGCAGCAGCGCATACCGCCACGGAGAGGTGTGTGGCGGCTGCGGTGCGTGCAGCCGCCACTTCCCCCCACAGCCGCAGCAGCAGAGCAGCAGCAGCAGAGGCGGCGGCGGCAGCCGCGCAACAGCAGTGCAGCAGCAGCGGCCGCCACAGCAGCGTGGCAGCAGCGGCAGCAGCAGCAGTGCAGCAGCAGCGTCGGCAGCAGCAGCGCAGCAGCGGCAGCGGCACAGCAGCAGCAGCGGCATTTGCGGCGGCAGTAGCAGCCCAGCAGTGGCAGCAGCAGCAGCACGCGGCGGCGGCAGCCAGCAGCAACGCGCGGCGGCGGCAGCCAGCAGCAACTGCAGCGCGCAGCAAAAGCGCCGCGCGCAGCAGCAGCCGCCGCGCGCAGCAGCTGCAGCAGCAGTGCAGCCGCCGCTGCAACCGCTGCACACGTAGCTACGCAGCTGCTGCTGAAGTTGACAGCACAGCTGCAGCAGCAACTGGGCGGAAGCTGCTGCGCAGCTTCCGCGGAGCTGCCGCACGCCACCGCGCAGCGGCAGAACCGTGACCCAAAAAAAAAAGGAGGGGACGAGCTGACGTCAGCATTGTTGGTTGCTGACGTCATCAGGTTGTGCTGACGTCAGCAACCACTTGCTGACGTCAGCATTACACTTAGCCAAATTTTCAACCGAAAAGTCAAAAGTTGCCAGCGTTTCAACTCTTGGAGAAACGCAGTTGGTTTTGAAATCCGGCAAACTTGACCTGTCGTCCCATAGTGAGCGGCGACATGAGTTCGCCCGACGACAAGGACAAGGGACCAGGTGATCCCTCCTCCTCTTCTTCAGGGGTATTGAGCCCTCGCTCGCAGGCCATTGAGGACCTGCGCAGCCAGCAGGAGGAGATGCGTCGTCTGCAGCGAGAGCAGACTGACGCTATCCGCACACTGATTGAGCTCCTGCGCGCTCAGTCCACGGCTCCTCCGCGGATTTCTGAGGGAGCTGCCGGCGTTGCGGCCTCCACCCAGCACTCGGCTCAGGTGCCCGTGACAGGTGCCCCGCCTGCTTCACCTCCTGGTGTGGTCTCCCCACCACCTGCGGACCTCCTTGATGACGAGCCATTCATGCCAGGCTTTGAGGATGACTCCTAGGAGCTGGAGATTCTTCTTCTACATGAGCGCCTTCGTCAGCTGCAGACGGGTATCCGACCTCCACCCGTGTCCCCGATACGATCGACACCTGACTTCCCCAGTGATCACCCCCTTCCGAGAGTTTTTCCCGTCACTCGCCCTCCTCAGCCTGCGGCTGCTCTCCCCACGGAGCGGCAGCCAAATGACTTTGAGGCACCTCCTCCACGGTACATCAGCGAGGATGGATTTGACTGCTGGGAGATCCTATTCCAGGTGTGGGCCAGTTCTGAGGGAGTGTGGCCTTACTACCACAGCCCATACCAGTCTACAGATCCAGCACAGGTGCTGACTGCAGCCCGGGCCATGCGGGGGCTTCTCTACGCCATGCCACGCGAGACTGTCGTTGACTTCCGTCCCTTCCTTGGCGAGGCTGGCACAGGCACCGGAGCTGATCCTCGTGGAGGCTGGGATCTGGCGTTGTCCCTACTGGGTGCAGAGACGCACGCCACGCGTGCCTCACACATTCGCGCTTTCCACTCTCTCCATCAGGGACCAGCGGAGCCTGCAGTGGATTACTGGCGACGCGCCGTGCGTATCTATACGCGCCTGGGAACCTCAGGGGGCAAACAGTTGTGGGTGCTTCGGATGATCATGCTCGGAGTTCGCCTGGAGTACACCGACATATTCACACGGTACAGCGACGCTGCTCTCGAGCCTTTCTCAGCCACCGTGCAGCTACTCCCGTGGGCCCATCAGCTTTTCCTCCAGGTGACGTCGGCCCGCGAGGCAGCAGTAGCACATCAGGAGACTTCCCTCGCTGCAGCAGTCCTCGCCTCACCACCATCTTCCCTCCTGCAGTCACCCTCACCTTCCTCCATCACGACCTCATCTTCCCCCTCCTCTTTGACCCCGTCTACACCCACGCAGACGCAGGGCGTTCCAGCAGCTGCCCAGGGGAAGAAGAAGAATAGGAAGCGCGGATCGGGTCAGCAGCAGTCGTCATCCAGTGGTAGCAGTGGCCGTTCCGTGCACTGCTACAACTGTGGAGGTGCCCATCGCTATACCGAGTGCCTGCAGCCACTCGACTGGGAGCGCATCACTCGCAGACTTCAGGCTGCCCATGATGCTCGCACCGCGTCCGGCACGTCGACCGCACACTCCTCTGGACGCACGGCGACTACGACTGCATCTGTCCCTGCATCCTCACCGGCGAGCAGCAGTGATCCAGACCCACGTGACCGCACCATCGCCGAGCTTCGTCATCTTCTAGCGCTTCGCTTTCAGGGAGGTGCGAGTGTGTTGTCATCGTCGAGTGGGTCACAGACTACTTGTTTGTCCGTCCTCGTGACTCGTGATGACACGTATGGGGGAGCACAGTCCGCATGTGATGATGATGGGCCTGACTGCACTGACTGGATTCATGAGTCCCACCTTCGTGATGTACGTCGTTCCGTCCCACTGACGGCTCAGCGTCCCTCTGATGCCGAGTGTTCTATTACTCGTTGTACAGTGACGTTCACCAGTCGTGACTCCGGCGGCACTTGGATCATCGATTCTGGTGCCACCCACCACATGACGTGTCGTCGTAGTGACTTTGTGGTACTTGGTCCTATCACGACTGTCCGTTCTGTTCGTACAGGTTCTGGTCAGTCCTTACCGGTTCACGGTGTTGGGGTTGTATGCTTTGATGGTCCGTCTGGCCCCCTGTATCTCTCTGACGTGCTGTTTGTGCCTGATCTTGAGCTCAGTCTGCTGTTTGTGCGTGCCTGCACTCTGATGGGTCTCTCCGTTGAGCATACCGCTACTGTGACTGCTCTTGACACCCGTAGCATTGTCCTGCGTGCTTCAGTCGTAGATGATTTGTACCGCATTGCTCGGCCCTCCTCCCCTTGCTCTCCCTCCTCCTTTGGTCGCGTTTTTGTCACTGGTGTTCTATCCCTGGAACATCAGCGGTTGCTTCACCGACGTCTGTGTCACGTGGGCTCCAACACTGTGTCAAAGCTCATCCGGACACAGCCCGCTCTTGGTCTTGACGTGGCTTCTTTTGAGAAGCCACCCAATACCGACTGCCTTTTTTGCGCTCAGGGAAAGATGCACCGGTGCACTTACCCTGATTCGCGTTCCCGAGCACTGAGGTCCCTCGAGTTGGTCCACCCGGACCTGCTCGGTCCTCTCCCGGTCGAGTCGCTGTCCGAGAGGGGCCGGTATGTTCTGACGCTGACTGATGACTTCACCCGGATGCGGTGGGTCTATAGTCTGCGTCACAAGAGCGACGCCGCCCTTGCGGTTCGGCTCTGGCTCGTGATGGCTGAGCGTCAGTCTCGCCACACTCTACATACCTTTCGCTCAGATCGCGGCGGCGAGTTCCTCGGCGAGATGGACTCGTTCTTTGCTGAGCACGGCATTTTTCACCAGGTCTCTGCTCCTGCTACCCCACAGCAGAACGGTGTATCTGAGCGCTGGAACCGCACCATGGAGGATGCGGTCCGCGCCATGCAGTCTGAGTGCGGTCTCCTGGAGTCCTTCGTATTCGAGGACTTCGCCTACATGACTTGGGTCTGGAACCGCCTCCCGCATGGTCCGCTTCCGGATCATGTTACACCGTATGAGCTCTGGTTTGGCCACCGTGCCGATCTTCGTCTCGCACGCGTCTGGGGATCCCTGGCCTCCGTATGGTACACCGAGGACCAGCAGGGGTCCAAGGTCTCCCCTCGGGGTCGCTTGTGTGCCTTCATCGGCATCTCCCCGCGGTCGAAGGCCTGGCGTTTTTGGGACCCCACTCGCCGTCGTGTCATTGAGTCCCGTGACGCGCTGTTTTTTGAGTCACTCACATACCGTGATCTGACTTCGATCACAGCGCTCTCTGCAGCTCATGTCCCTTCCTGTGAGGGTCCTCGGCGGATGGGGGAGA
>SZWC01019960.1:1546-14046 GCA_023375785.1 Penium margaritaceum
ACACACACACACACACACACACACACACACACACCCACACACACACACACACACACACACACACACAATGACCTACATGTAGAAGACACAAAAAGACATGTCAAAACAAACACAGAAAACATTTGCACAGTTAAATGCATATAAAATGGTGCCTCTTCCTTCGTTTCTTTATCCTCAAAATATCTGTGCTTACCTCGCATTCCTTGCTTGCTCTTATGCCCCTACTGGAATATGGGCTTTCTCCTACACACTTACTCCTAGACATGTGTTTTCTTAGCCTCTACCTAGACATTTGTTGACTATTGTGTCTCCACTGCTGCTTCAAACTCTGCTTCCATTTCCCCCAGTTTCAAAACCTCTCCCTTTACAAGTTTCCATGTTCTTGCCAAGGCCGTTCTATGTGCTTCTGTCTTCACACACTCCATTTTGCGCAACGGTATGTGTAACAACTCTTGCATGAGTTGCTACTTGAGGACAGCATTTTGTACGTTATCTATGGCCTACGTCACTCTTTTTGCTTCTACACTATCTAGTCATATGCCTTTAATTGCTACTCTACCTATGCTTTCACGTGTGACTCCTCATACACCTATGCCAAAGTTTTAACTTGCACCATTTCCTCTTTCTCTACTCTCTTTCGACCCCATGATCGCTGATATGTATTCATCTTGTCCAAGTAAATGTACTATTCCATCACGCACCCTTTACTTGTCATACCTACCTCTAGGTAACGAGCATGGACATACCTACCTCTAGGCCTCAAATGTCTCCATGGTTTGGATTGCTCCTCTGACTTGCATTTTCCAACGCCCTTGTGACAGCTACCAATGCCCTTGCCACACGTCATCCAAATTCACCTCATCTTTCTTGCCTCCCATTAAATTTTCGAAGCCCTCAAATCCTATGAAATTGCTTGCCCCTCCCAAAGTAGATTGTTTGAATGTGGTAATTGTTTAGTTAAGTGCTCTAATGAGCATTTTTCTTGAGGGTTTCTAAATTCTCATCCTTGTGGACTCAAATTGGTTCCTCAATGTCAGTCATACTCTTCTACTCACCTTAGAATTATGCAAAGCCCTCAAAATAACTATATGCTAATCTAATATCCCTTTCATCAAGTTTTCATACACCTTTACACAAATTTATGTTCTCACGATGAATCATGGTTTCATTAAAACTGTTCCTCACTTTGACTAGGTGTTGCAAAACATTGATTCCCTTGGTGTGATTCTCATAGACTGTGAAGAAGGAGGAATTGATGGTGAAGGACCCTGGTTTCAGTGATGAAAATAGAACATTGTGCCATTTTAACCATGCACTATACGGCCTTTAAGAGTCTTTGTGATGCTTGAATGAGGAGATTTCTTATCAAAGTTAGAATAGTTTTTCTCCACATCCAAACCTACACCTCCAAATCATCCTTTTCATAATGTTGTTGCCCTACTTTGTCCTTTTCTATGTTAAGAATATCTTCATCATCTTCCCCTCCTCATCGTATCCTCAATCTTCATCATCTAGTAGCCACATCAAGAGGTTTCCACCTCAGCCATACCAACACCTAAAAGAAACATACCATCATGTAATGTTTCTTTCTATTCATGAATTTTTTGTCTTTACATGGTACATCCACCCACAATTCACCAGTTTGTGATGATCTTGATAAAAGGTTGGGAGAGTCCTTCATAATTGATTACTTTGAAGACCGTTGTTGAAGTTCTTGAACATCTTATCAGTCAAACCTATGTGTACATCAACAATTTCATGCATTTTAGTTTATTTTTACCTACGTTCTCTCTCTTGTTTTTTCAAATGGGAAAAAAATGTCCTATGTTATGCCCTTGAACCTGCTCATTGTTGTACTGAGACGATAACTACGCTAGATTTTGGCTTCAGCATAGCGAAGTTGGCTTTACTTTTTGACGAGTCCACGTGAAGTTACGGATTTTACTATCATTCACTGGGAATTTTCCTATGGGCAATTTTCCACTGTACAGGCTAGAACAATCCTTGTTTTTTAGTCCGCAAGGGCATGTTCAAGCCCTGGACGTGTACAATTGGGTTGATGTGTCCAAAAAAGGTGGGACTATCTTGGTCAACTCACTGGAGTGATTTTAACGGTTTGACAACTTGGCAACTGCTTCGTCAAAGGAAATCTTGGAGATAACAAAGCCTACAAGGTTCTTGTGAGCCACTGTATAGCATCAAGGCAGTTGCCTCGCTCACATACGACCTCGTGGAGGATTTACAGCATCATCATTGTCACTTCTAATGTTGGAAGACACATTACTGCATCAACGGTTAGGACCGCCGGGACCGCCACCTTGAGTGAAGCAGCCTGAACCGCCAGCCATAGGAGTAGTGTAAAAGGGAGCACCAGTTCTGGCTCGAGTAACCAATTCCAGTCTCTCTAACTCCATTGTTTCCGAATCAACTATTCTGCACATCTGCGAGCCATTTGGTCTCTGCACCAGACTTAGATCCCAATGCTGCTGGAGTTTCTTGGAGGCTCCCTCTGACAACCCACCATCTCCGGCCAAATTGTGCCAACGTGGAGAGGAGGTTGCCTGACATCTTGAAGGCCTGTCAATCCGAAAGAAGGTCAACACACAAAGACTCTTGCTACAAGGCTGGACGCCTAGCAAGACGTTGCACCTAGTTTGGGCCAGGCTCTGTCAATTTTCTTTTGCTGAGCCATTCATAGGCTGTTGCTGAGCTTGTACATGGTATTGCTGTACCTTGTATTCTTGTAATACAATCAGTGCTTCGGCATGCATTTCTCAGCAATTGTACAAGCATGGCTGGACAAAAACGCCGACCAACCCTCTGCTGTGGTCGTGCAAAATTCCAACATGTTATCAGAGCAATCAGGCACGTGCCACAAACAAGCGTAGCAGCTACAACTAAGTGTTGGTGGAAGATTCTTCCACATTCCCATGTCAGCATCATAGAGTGGAGAGGTGCACGAATCACAAATTCTGCACAAGGCATAAGGACTAAGAAGTCTTTATGTGTGACATGGAGCCTCAACATCCAAGGGATGGTTCTCCTCNGCAAGACAATCAGTCTGTCTTACATGGTTTATGCATGGGTCAAGAGCAGGGGCACCATGTCATAGATCATGCACAATGGCAAGCAGCAGAAGCATAACGCTTGGCTCAGGAAGCGTAGCGGATGGTAAAGCAAGAAGCATTAGCACTTCAAGCTGTGGAGAGGGAATTTGAGGCATTTGAGAAACAGCTTGGAGCTCAAGAGCTCCTTCGACGGCAAGAGCAGCTCACATATGCGGTTCAAGCATCACATACGCACCAGTTGCAACAGTCGTGTAGATTTAGCAGCACAGAATGCACAGATAAATCAACTGCTAGCGGTGTTTCAACAGCATCAGCAGATGCATCAATAGAGGATGCAGAAACAACAGCAATGGCAGCAACAACAGCAGCCAATGCATTGGCAACAACAGACACAANCAAAAATTCAGTAACAAAAACAAAAAAAAACATAAAAAAAACAAACAAATACAAAAGAAGAAGCAAAGGCATCCGGAATCATGTGTAAATGCATACATACATACAAACACATACACAAAAACGCATCAACACGTCACAACACACACACACACCCACACACACACACACACACACACACACACACAATGACCTACATGTAGAAGACACAAAAATACATGTCAAAACAAACACAAAAAACATTTGCACAGTTAAATGCAAATAAAATGGTGCCTCTTCCTTCGTTTCTTTATCCTCAAAATATCTGTGCTTACCTTGCATTCCTTGCTTGCTCTTATGCCCCTACCGGAATATGGGCTTTCTCCTACACACTTACTACTAGACATGTGTTTTCTTAGCCTCTACCTAGACATTTGTTGACTATTGTGTCTCCACTGCTGCTTCAAACTCTGCTTCCATTTCCCCCAGTTTCAAAACCTCTCCCTTTACAAGTTTCCATGTTCTTGCCAAGGCCGTTCTATGTGCTTCTGTCTTCACACACTCCATTTTGCGCAACAGTATGTGTAACAACTCTTGCATGAGTTGCTACTTGAGGACAGCATTTTGTACGTTATCTATGGCCTACGTCACTCTTTTTGCTTCTACACTATCTAGTCATATGCCTTAAATTGCTGCTCTACCTATGCTTTCACGTGTGACTCCTCATACACCTATGCCAAAGTTTTAACTTGCACCATTTCCTCTTTCTCTACTTTCTTTCGACCCCATGATCGCTGATATGTATTCATCTTGTCCAAGTAAATGTACTATTCCATCACGCACCCTTTACTTGTCATACCTACCTCTAGGTAACGAGCATGGACATACCTACCTCTAGGCCTCAAATGTCTCCATGGTTTGGATTGCTCCTCTGATTTGCATTTTCCAATGCCCTTGTGACAGCTACCAATGCCCTTGCCACACGTCATCCAAATCCACCCAATCTTTCTTGCCTCCCATTAAATTTTCGAAGCCCTCAAAACCTATGAAATTGCTTGCCCCTCCCAAAGTAGATTGTTTGAATGTGGTAATTATGTAGTTAAGTGCTCTAATAAGCATTTTTCTTGAGGGTTTCGAAATTCTCATTCTTGTGGACTCAAATTGGTTCCTCAATGTCAGTCATACTCTTCTACTCACCTTAGAATTATGCAAAGCCCTCAAAATAACTATATGCTACTCTAATATCCCTTTCATCAAGTTTTCATACACCTTTACACAAATTTATGTTCTCACGATGAATCATGGTTTCATTAAAACTGTTCCTCACTTTGACTAGGTGTTGCAAAACATTGATTCCCTTGGTGTGATTCTCATAGACTGTGAAGAAGGAGGAATTGATGGTGAAGGACCCTGGTTTCAGTGATGAAAATAGAACATTGTGCCATTTTGACCATGCACTATACGGCCTTTAAGAGTCTTTGTGATGCTTGAATGAGGAGATTTCTTATTAAATTTAGAATAGTTTTTCACCACATCCAAACCTACACCTCCAAATCATCCTTTTGATAATGTTGTTGCCCTTCTTTGTCCTTTTCTATGTTAAGAATATCTTCATCATCTTCCCCTCCTCATCGTATCCTCAATCTTCATCATCTAGTAGCCACATCAAGAGGTTTCCACCTCAGCCATACCAACACCTAAAAGAAACATACCATCATGTAATGTTTCTTTCTATTCATGAATTTTTTGTCTTTACATGGTACATCCACGCACAATTCACCAGTTTGTGATGATCTTGATAAAAGGTTGGGAGAGTCCTTCATAGTTGATTACTTTGAAGACCGTTGTTGAAGTTCTTGAACATCTTGTCAGTCAAACCTATGTGTACATCAACAATTTCATGCATTTTAGTTTTTTTTTACCTACATTCTCTCTCTTGTTTTTTCAAATGGGAAAAAAATGTCCTATGTTATGCCCTTGAACCTGCTCATTGTTGGACTGAGACGATAACTACGCTAGATTTTGGCTTCAGCATAGCGAAGTTGGCTTTACTTTTTGAGGAGTCCACGTGAAGTTACGGATTTTACTATCATTCACTGGGAATTTTCCTATGGGCAATTTTCTACTGTACAGGCTAGAACAATCCTTGTTTTTTAGTCCGCAAGGGCATGTTCAAGCCCTGGACGTGTACAATTGGGTTGGTGTGTCCAAAAAAGGTGGGACTATCTTGGTCAACTCACTGGAGTGATTTTAACGGTTTGACAACTTGGCAACTGCTTCGTCAAAGGCAATCTTGGAGATAACAAAGCCTACAAGGTTCTTGTGAGCCACTGTATAGCATCAAGGCAGTTGCCTCGCTCACATACGACCTCGTGGAGGATTTACAGCATCATCATTGTCACTTCTAATGTTGGAAGACACATTACTGCATTACCGGTTAGGACCGCCGGGACCGCCACCTTGAGTGAAGCAGCCTGAACCGCCAGCCATAGGAGTAGTGTAAAAGGGAGCACCAGTTCTGGCTCGAGTAACCAATTCCAGTCTCTCTAACTCCATTGTTTCCGAATCAACTATTCTGCACATCTGCGAGCCATTTGGTCTCTGCACCAGACTTAGATCCCAATGCTGCTGGAGTTTCTTGGAGGTTCCCTCTGACAACCCACCATCTCCGGCCAAATTGTGCCAACGTGGAGAGGAGGTTGCATGACATCTTGAAGGCCTGTCAATCCGAAAGAAGGTCAACACACCAAGACTCTTGCTACAATGCTGGACGCCTAGCAAGACGTTGCACCTAGTTTGGGCCAGGCTCTGTCAATTTTCTTTTGCTGAGCCATTCATAGGCTGTTGCTGAGCTTGTACATGGTATTGCTGTACCTTGTATTCTTGTAATACAATCAGTGCTTCGGCATGCATTTCTCAGCAATTGTACAAGCATGGCTTGACAAAAACGCCGACCAACCCTCTGCTGTGGTCGTGCAAAATTCCAACATGTTATCAGAGCAATCAGGCACGTGCCACAAAGAAGCGTAGCAGCTACAACTAAGTGTTGGTGGAAGATTCTTCCACATTCCCATGTCAGCATCATAGAGTGGAGAGGTGCACAAATCACAAATTCTGCACAAGGCATAAGGACTAAGAAGTCTTTATGTGTGACATGGAGCCTCAACATCCAAGGGATGGTTCTCCTCCGCAAGACAATCAGTCTGTCTTACATGGTTTATGCATGGGTCAAGAGCAGGGGCACCATGTCATAGATCATGCACAATGGCAAGCAGCANAATCACAAATTCTGCACAAGGCATAAGGACTAAGAAGTCTTTATGTGTGACATGGAGCCTCAACATCCAAGGGATGGTTCTCCTCTGCAAGACAATCAGTCTGTCTTACATGGTTTATGCATGGGTCAAGAGCAGGGGCACCATGTCATAGATCATGCACAATGGCAAGCAGCAGAAGCATAACGCTTGGCTCAGGAAGCGTAGCGGATGGTAAAGCAAGAAGCATTAGCACTTCAAGCTGTGGAGAGGGAATTTGAGGCATTTGAGAAACAGCTTGGAGCTCAAGAGCTCCTTCGACGGCAAGAGCAGCTCACATATGCGGTTCAAGCATCACATACGCACCAGTTGCAACAGTCGTGTAGATTTAGCAGCACAGAATGCACAGATAAATCAACTGCTAGCGGTGTTTCAACAGCATCAGCAGATGCATCAATAGAGGATGCAGAAACAACAGCAATGGCAGCAACAACAGCAGCCAATGCATTGGCAACAACAGACACAATCATCATCTGTCCATCTGCCTCATGGAAGTCCTCCACGGGTTGTGCAACCCACTTTTGCCCAGCAGATGCAACTTGGAGTAGCTGCAAATGGAGGTGTGGCGCAGTACTTCCTGGTATACTCTCAAGGGATGCGAGGGGTTCCACCATTGGCATTACATAAACAGGCTCCACCGGCTCCTATGCCACAAGCCTACGGGGTTCAACCTGTAGCAGCTGTAGGAATGCCTGAAAGATAGCCATTTCAAGTAGTACCCATGTAGTAGTATTATTTGCCTGCCCAACCATTAGCAAGACAAAGAATCCCATTCCAATGTGTGGAGATCAACCATGGAAGGATGCTGCACCAATAGCATCCTTGCAACTATATATGATCAAGGTCGACAAGTTTAATAGAGAGAACTTCCCACATAAGGTGCACAAGTTCAAGCAGGTCTCCTAGCTTCATTACCTATGAGAGTTTTACAACAGGCACTACTCATTGCAACCATTGCGGTCATCACCACAAGCAATGGCGGAGTTCAGCTACTTCACCAAGGCTACGTACATGGTGCTAGATAACCAACTTACTCCTTGCATCCAATAGGAAATCAGGATGTTTTAGGGATCGAGCAAACCTGCTCATCATGTGTGGTCCTACTTGCTACGGACCTACATGTCTGGGGAATCCACCTTTAAGTCACACCTCCTTAAAGAACTATCGCACATTGAAGACTACATCAACAAAGCCAAGTCACAACACGACCAGGTTGTGGTGACCGACCCTCCTATTTTGGAGTCGGTCTTTGTGACCTTCCTCCGCAAAGGATTGACTAGGGATTGGGAGGAAGTGATGCGTTTGCTGAAGTGTAAGGAGGATGCTAAATCGACAAAGGCGTATGTGTGCAAGATGTTGTTGAGAGAAAAAGGAAAATCACAAGCTTGCTAAGGCAAAGTTACGTTGTTATTCTTATCCAACATACCTTACAACTTGCACTACCCTCGTGTCCCGTCCGACATCAAACAGGTGCCGTAAACGCAATTCCAACACCTTAGTGGAATCAAACATCGCTATCCACACCTTGTGGAACTCCAACAACAAGCATGTTTGACCTGAAGTTGTGCGCAAGTGCAAATACTGGAAGCAACCTGGACACATCAGGCTGTATTGTAAGAAGCCGCTAAGAGATACGTAGTTTAGAAGGAGGCAGGAGAGTGAGGAGGAGCAGTCAGAGGATTTGGATGGTAGAGAGGAGGACAGTGATGAAGAACATCAGGAGACTCAGAAGAAGGTGATTTTTTGAGTAGAAAAGAAGTAGTTTGACTTTTCAAGATCTGTATTCCATGTCCGGGAAGTTTCGAGTACCAAGCAAGTCTACTCGAAATATTTGTGGTACCTGGACAGTGGGTGCACGTCACAAGTTACATTTGACAGATCCCGCCTCCAACACCTTCAGCATAGGGAAAAAGGCTACGTCACTCTAGCAATAAACTAGTGTGTGCCAGTAAAAGGCATATGGCAGATGACATTAACCAGGTACAAGGGAGCTCAAGTGCACTTTGGCAACATGCTGTTCATCCCTGGAATTTCTTTCAACCTTGTATCGCATGGAGAGTTGTTAAAGCATGGAGCATACATTGTCAGCCACGTGGAGCAGGTCTCCATAAAAAGCACTGAAGGTAACCTCTTTACTGAACGGCACCTCTACTCCAACTGCCTGATAAGGCTCGAGCTAAGCCCAATGGATTTAATGTTCAACGGCTCTTATTTTGCTACTACAAGTTAATAGGGCATGAGGGACTTCAAAAAATACTCGCAACATTGTTGCAACAGCCAACAGAATGGATTCACATTTTCAGAGGCACACGATTGCATTGGATGATAACCTTTGGTCAGTGCCAAGCTTGCCATTTGTGCATTCTCTTTTTTGGTGAAGAACGAGGTGACTTCGGGCTGTGCATGAGAGAGGGGAGGCAGAGAGCTACTTCACGAGTGCTTGGAATGATTTTGTTGGCTTGAAAGGATAACTCCAAGACTCTGAGTGATCCCTCTGTGCTTGGAAATTTTCTTCGTAGTGCAAATGAAGATTCCTACTTTGACTACCAGAAATGTACTGCCTACAACAATATTGTCAATGTCGCCACTTGCCTCTCCACACGATTGGCGTTTCTTGGCATGACAGTGGTATCAAATAAACGTTTCTTGGCTCTGCAAGAGGATGACCAAGCTGATGAATTACAGCAACCCTCTCCCCCAAAATCCCCTTCACCAGAGTTTTGCAGCTGCGGGAAGTGCTTCAAAACAAATCAGGGAGGAGCACATTTTGTCGTAGAAAGTTTCACCGACATTTCTTGACCACTCGCATTCAGCGTGGATGTCGGAAATCTCATGCCGACGTCATTCGCTTGTTGCTGATTGCATGGAGGAGGGGGGTTGCAAAAGCCAAAACCAAGTTCCGAGTTAGGAACGGCATGCTCCGGCGGAGTGGCGGCCGTTAGAATTGCGCTCGCTTATACAAGCGCCGGTGGCCGCATGAGCAGCTTGCTTGCTATCGCGAGCTGCTCTTCGCTGCTTCTAATTGGCAACCGGAAATGTTGTAGTCCACTGCTAGCTGACACAGCAGTTCGCACTACAGGATGAAACCGCCCAATTGGCGGCGCAAAAGGATGGCAAGGACCCACCGGCAAATTTTTCAACGGTGAACGACAGACGGCCAACATATTAAAAGAGGCTCTCGCTGTCGTCTCTCTGAACTCAACATATAATGCAGCAAAGTGAAGCGAGCAAGAAGTTCCTCCGTGAGAAACAAGCTTTGATTCGCAAGGACAAAAGCAGGCTCTTGTTGGAACTCGCGAAGATGCAGCAGAACTTTCAAAGGCAAATGACGAACAGCTCCAAAACCGCAAATGCTCTATGAACAACATACGGCACCCTTTTTTATCGCACCGGCAAGTAGGAAGCGTGGCAGGAGTCGCAACAAAGAAAATCATTTTTGGCCCGTCAACTCCTTGTAAATGGCTCCGTACAGCACAGTCCTAGTCTCCAACAGTGGGAGACGGTCTTGGAATTTTCAACTGAAAGCATGACACTTGAGGTGAAGCCAGGCCTTGTCAAAAAGAGCCAGAGAGCCTTGAGAAATGTTGAAAGCTGAGCCAAGATTCCACAAATGGATAGATACAAAAAGGAAATCCTGAAGGGAGAACCCAAAAGCATGCTTTTCAACGGGAGAAAGATTATCCTTCACAGAGAAGGACAGGAAAATCAGGGGGGAGAGCATCTGTTCACTTCCAAAGCAGGAGAGAAAATTGCATATGCCACAAAAGCTTACTGATGATTCAAGAAATTATGGGTTTCTTTGCCACTAAGCAAATTGAAGTGTCATCGAGTCTTTCTACCTTCACCAACGCGCTTATCAAGGGTAAGTGTTGGAGTGAGGTGATAAGTGCACTGGATTTTGGCTTTAGCACGGTGCAGTCGGCTTCACCTTTGGAGGAGTCCACGTGAACTTACAGATTTAACTATGATTCACTAGGAATTTTCCTATAGGGAATTTTAAACTATACACGCTAGAACAGTCCTGATTCACTAGGAATCTTTGGATGGGTACTACCTTGGCCATATCACTGGAGTGATTTTCAAGGTTTGACAACTTGGCAACTGCTTTGTACGAGGCAATCTTGGAGAGTACGAAGCCTACCAGGCTTCTGTGAGCCACTGTACAAGATCAAGGCAGTCGTCTAGCCCACATACGACCTCGTGGAGGATTCAATACATCATCATCATCTCTTCCAATGTTGGAAGTTACATTACTAAATCAAAGATTGGGACCGCTGGGATCGCCACCTTAAGTGGAGCAGCTTGGACTGCCAAGATTACTACCACCCAGAGCAGTCGTGTAAAAGGGAGCACTTGTTTTGACTCCAGTAACCATTTCTAGTCTCTCCAACGTGATCATATTAGTATGAACTATTCTGCACATTTGCGAGCCACTTGGTCTCTCTAGCAGAGTACGATCTCAGTGCTGCTGGAGTTCCCTAGAGGTTCCATCTGACACCCCACTGACCTGGAAGTGTGCCAGTGTGGAGAGGAGGTTGCCTGACATCTTGAAGGCCTGTCAACCCAGAAGGCGGTCGGCACGCCAAGACTCTTGCTACAAGGTTGGATACCTAGCAAGATGTTGCGCCTAGTTTGGGCCAGGCTCTTTCATGTTTGTGTTGCTGAGCTCTTCATAGTTTTTGCTGGGCTTGTACATAGTATTGCTATACTTTGTATTCTTGTAACACAAGTAGAGCTTCTGCATTCATTTCTCAGCAGTTGTACAAGCATTGCTTGGCAAACCAAAGGTTGTGGCACGACAGCAAGGCCAACCAAGCCTTTGGTGTGGTCGTGCAAAATTCCAACACTCATATGGTGTTGCTAATTAGGGTGGGTGTAACACGCAATTTTCTTAGAAAGACAATGAAAGCAATTTCGTCCAAATGTTGAGTTTTATACATAAATTGTACTATTTTGTGGAAAAAACTCTCAATATTTATCTTTTTTCCCGTTTTAAAAGTTTCACCTGTTCAAGTCCTTGTGAATCCCTTTCACATGTAGGTTTTTTTCCAAAAGACATGTAGAATGAAGTATTTTGTTTCTCCACGTTGATCAAAGAATTCATGTTCCCACATGATTGGGTGATTAAAACACACGTCCATTAAGTTAAATGGTTCTTTTCCATATCTATCATGGATATTGATATGAATGATTATTGCCACTAAACATTGGTCAGTTTTCTTGGATTAACCATTCGCACATGTTCTTTAGTGAATTTACTTTGATTCATAGACAAATACTGACGATTTCCATATATATCCGCTTTTTGTGTTATCTTCCCTTGGTTTGTTTATGATGGTTGAACGCATCAAACACCGTAACATTTCTTCATTATATGGGACATTGTTGCAAACTCAATACAATATTACGAATGCAAAAACTGGAAAAATGAAAGAAAAGATTCCTAAAACAATGTTTAGTTCATGTATTGAGACTTTTCCTTTACATTCTATTCATGAAGATTCAATAACACCCTGATACATGAAATAAAGGAAATTTTGGTTCAAAATGAGACAAAGAGAAAGATTGAATTCTAATGTGTTTTGTGAAGGAATTTTTACTCTAATACTTGCATGAAATACTTTCTTGAAACATTATGTGATCACAGCCAAAATAATTTTGAATCTTTGTGAGTAATATGTTAGAAAGTATAACATCGTTAGTTTTAGTATGTCATTTAAGTTTTCCTGGCTCGATGAAATTGATT
>SZWC01019960.1:31436-47313 GCA_023375785.1 Penium margaritaceum
AGTGTGTGACTTTGTCTTGTATGGATCATCGAACACTGCTTTGGGAGGTCCGATTCTTGGAGCTAGTTCATGGGACATCGTGCTCAAACGCACTTTAAGAATAGACTGGTCACGCACTCAGTGCATGATTTTGTCTTATGTTGAATCTTAGACTCCACTCCTAACGGGGGGTATAGTGCATAAGAGTAGTTTATAAGAGCAGTGCCCTCATCCTCAATGTACAAATATTCCAATTAGGCATTCAGTGCATTTTTTGTCTGACATGAAATTCTGGAACTCCATTCCTATAGAAGTTCCAGTGCACACGGCTAGTGTACAAGGTCAGTGCACTTTTTTTACTTTGAAAAATACACTGATCACGCACTTGCTGCATGACTTTCACTTCTCTCGAACTTTAAACCCCCACTCAAATGGGTGGTTTAGTGCATGGGGGTAGTGTATGAGGGCTGTACACTTCATTTCCATATAACATTACATTGATGACGCACTAGGTGTATATCTGTCTCACATTGAACTTTGGACCTCCACTCCTAGAAGGGAATTTAGTGCATGAGGCTAGAGTGTCAGGAAAATGTACTTGTTCTCTATGAATAATGCACTAAACAAGTCATCCGTGCATGGTTTTGTCTTTTGAGAGACCTTTGACCTCCGCTCTCATGGGGGGTTCTAATGAATGGGGCTAGTGTATGAGGGGAATGCGCTTATCTTCCAGAGAAACTACACTAATCAAGTACTTAACGCACAATTTTTTCTGGTATGAATCATTAGATCCCCACTCCTATGGGAAGGTCCAATGTGTGGGGGTAGTTAATTAGGGCAAAGCCCTCACTCTCATCATAGAAATACAGTGAGCAGGTACTCAGTGCAAGATGCTATCGCATGTGGAACATTGGCCTCCACTCTTATGGGAGGGAGGGGGGTTCAGTGCACGCAGGCTACAATATGAGGATGTGTGCTCATTCTCCGTATGAAAATATGGTGATCATGCACTCAGCACATGATTTTGTCTTGTTTGGGTACTTTGACCCCGAGTCCTATGTGGGGGGTCCAGTGCCGGTGGTTAGTGCATGAGGATTGTTTTCTCATTTTTCATATTAAAATACGTTTCATCATACACGCAGTGCATGACTTTGTGGTATATGGAGTTTTAGACATAGACTCCTAAGAGGTGTGTATTGCATGGGACCAGTTTTAAACAGCAATTCCTACCCCTCCTTGATGGAAAAATACACAAATCGCCTACTCAATGTGTACAAAACCTTTAACACTAAACTTGATTTTCAGTGCACTTTTTCAATGTAAGCAAACTAAATGAGCACACAAGAGTTCAAGTGTATGCATTGAAAACCATTGGGAATGTATGGATGATTGTATGAAAATGGAAGCAGCCCCGCAGCAGACTATGCACGTGCTTTGATGTGTATTTCTAGTCAAGTGCAGGGTCATCTCATAAAAAGAGGTGTACATTAACTGTGTTGGGATCTCTCCTACGTTCAAAGAACGTCTACAAACCAGTGAAAGCATTGCCATCTCCTTGAAAACTTCCATTACCTCTCAGGAGAGATGTAAAGTGATAATGTAGATGGATGGTGCTGTTGATGTTGTGATGAGGTGTGCGTAGTGGAGGATATCACTACAACCCCATTCTCACAGAGTACTCTGCCATAACTGATCCTTCTTCATGTGGAGAAGTGTGGATGGCACTTCAATGTTCAATGTAAAGGCTATAGGAGTGGCAGATTGTGTCATTGCTTTTGAGGAGCCTGAACAGCACAGGGATGGGAGTTTTCAGTGCTCTGGCACTAGAGGACACAAAACATTGGTTGATCTAGTAGGTGAAAACTTTGGTTGTGAGAATAGAGGGGCTAGCCACCTGTGTCGATGAAGGCAGCGGAAGGTACAGGGCACCGCAGCAGTGGCCATGACACATGCATATCCCAAATACAAAAAAATGACATCTAAAAAAAACATAGTTGGAGACAGAGGATTGATTCATGATGAAACTGGTGTTGGGGAAAATCATATGCATGAACAACTAGTGAGGCATGCGTTAAGCTAGGGGAAGGTGAGAGACAACATCCTTAAAAACATACATCATTGGGTTGGATGCATGTGACCACTATAAGCGCACTTAGCGTGCTGAGTACCCAATTGCTTGCTTCAAAATGTGAAGAAATTAAGGCTAAATGTCTTATTGATTATTCATTGATTGATGGATATTCAATCATTGTAACCACTGTGCACTGATAGAAGAAGAGGCTTGGGTGGAGGACATTTAAAGAAGGCAGTTGATACATGCAGGTCCTGATTACAAAAAAATGTAGATGAGGGTTTGAGGATTGATTTATGAATTACGCAAACAGGGAAAATTATTTGGACTCATGAAGCATTTAGTGATGGTTTCTTAGATTAAGGATGAGCATGAAGATTGCTGATGAAGATGATGACGGTGATGCAACTGATGAGGCGGATTTAGCTGATGATGAGATTGATGAGGGGAGATGAGGCAGATGATACTGTTGACGACGATGTGAAAGCAAATGTAGGAGATGGATCTGAGCGAGCTGAAGAGGAAGATAAAGGCATAGGAAAAGAAGATATCTATATCATTCAGATGATGAAAGGAAGGTTCTCTAAGAATTCAGCGATGGTTGCTGAGATGAAGGATGAGAATGAAGATTGATGATGAAGATGATGAGGATGATGCAACAACTGCAGGAGATTGACTCTTCAGCATGGCACATAGTGATCGTGAATAAAAAAATTATACAATTAGTTTCAGATTTTCATCTGATCTGTTGGCTATATCGTAAGAGGATATTCTCCACTATGTATGGTATAATATTCCTTGTATATATTCCTCAAGGGTATGTTCAGGCCCGTGACATGTACAAATAGTTTGGTTTCTCCAAGAAAGGCGGGACTACATCAGCCTCCTTAACAGAGTGATGTCAAAGGTGTAACAACTTAACAACTGCCTCATAGGAGGCAATCTTGGAAAGTCCAAACAGTACAAGGTTTTGTGTCAACCAGTGTACTGGCATCAAATAAGTTACCTAGCTCTCGCACAGCCTTGTGCGGGGTTTGCTACATCATCAGTGGGAATCACTACATCATTGTCTTCATTTTTTGCAGAAGAGCAGCAATGAGTTCCACACGGATCAAAGTGCCTTTTTAATGGTCACAACACTGTTTCAAAAGCAAAGGAAGTTTCTTTCTTATACATAAAAGACCGTGAATCGGGCTCTACTTGCTTAGGAAAAGAAACACCATGCCAAACCTTCATGCAAAACCTTCATGAAGATTTTTCTTAGGCATGCTATGTTGAAAGAAATAGGTGCCATGGATTGAACACTACATCTTCTTACGATTTTCATCAAGTTGCAATTCTTAAGATGGTGTCATTATCATATGACATGTCTCTTGAATGGTGTACCGTGCGAAAGTAAACACAACCAAAACAGAGAAATGTCAAGCCCGGATCACTGTTTTGGCTGGAATGAATATGATTTGAGCAAGTTATGGCACAAGTGGGAAGAAGTAGCAACAATTGGGGAAGAGCAAACGGATGAAGAATGCAAGAAACCATGTAAGAGAGCAAAAGATGAGGCAGAATTGTGGCTCAAGATGGCGGGAGCCAAGGTAGCTTAACAGAGAGCAAATGAGATAGTGGTAAATTGAGAGGTTTTCAAAGGGAAGGAAAGTGACCTGATGTGATGAGTAGTGTTGAGCGGAGGAGCAAGACTGAAGCAGCAAATGGATTGAATTACAGAGGGCAAGCTAGAGAGAAATAGGCACAGCTGAGATACAGTGATGAGAATACATAATCAAATGCAAACAGGATGAACGTAAATGATCTTGTCTATCTCAAGAAAATGAAAATCCTTGGTATCTGTAAGGAAAATTGGGCAAATGAGTAGAGCAACAGCTTCTTTTTTCTATTCAGATGTGAGTGATATAATCCATTGTGTAAGGGAATTGTCAAATATTGGGTGCCATGGATAGAAGAGTGATGTACCATTATCAAGATGGTTTGGTCATTGACCTAGAATCTTTTGAGAAGAATCACTATTTTTGGATTCCTACTTTCCAGCAAGACCCTTGAGTGCATTAAGAGATAATGGTAGTATTCTGCCCATTTTTTTGATGTTTTCTTCCAAAGTGCTAAGAGAAGGCCATCCACATGGACCCAATGTCAGTGCAATGAGCCTCAATCAATTGATGTAGGTCCTACGTCATCATAAATCTAAGCTAGTACCTAATTTCTTGATTTGGATTTTATTGTTTGTATTCCACTTAGTAACTTGAGCAGTGATTTCCAAGGTACATGATTAATCCAATGAGGTACTGTGTCATTTGAGATCAATAATGAGTTAGGGATAAAGGCACCTAGATTCTACCTTCTATCTTGTAGTATCCTTTGGTAACGTGTTTAAGAGGGGGCATTCCGAATGGAACTATGAGGGGTGATTGAGGAGCCTCAGGATAATCTGTTATTTCTTGTTACTCTTCTTGATTTTCTACCTAGACCCCATTCCCCCAGATAAAATGTCTATATCTATGTAATGGTTGATAAAGAATATTTTCATGGCAAGAGAAATTGATTTAGCGTTTCTTGCATGCCTCATGTTGAATACAGAACCAAATACCTAGATCAAATTTTCCCTTCTCTCTCACATGATGGAAGGAGGAGTGGAAAAGGTAGTAAGGTTGTTCCCCTGCTAACAAAAAAAATGCTTGGTAGAGGTGTGGAGGATGAACTGGATTTTTTTCATACTCATACATGCAAAGGATGAATTCTGATAAGCGGTGTTTGTTGATGACAATTTTGGTGCAAGTGTTCAGAATTGTTTGTAACCAGCTAAAACAATTGTGGCCATCTTCATGAAGGATTGCATAGCCACTCCGGGGACTGGCCATGGATGGGCAAGAACGGTAGAAAAAGAAGGGAGAGGGGAGGTGTATTAGGTGAAGAATGAATGGGGCACTACCATGACATCATGCAAAAAGGGTGCTTTGCCACTGCTGGAAGTTTGTGTCCATGTGAGGAGATTGAGGTTTGTCCACTTTTGAGGGCTTTTGACTGGAGGCATGAAAGATTATTCTTCTAGTTAGTTTTTGCAAACAGACAGTTGGAAGTGTCTAATTCCCTAATTTGAGAGCCCTGCTAAGTTGGCCTTCTACAACACAGAATGTAGAGGTGAGGAAGATGGTGACAGGGGATAAGGGCACTGTAGATGGTGAAATGATGCAACAAGAGGTTTATAAAGAAGAGGATAAGTTTCGGCATACAAACAAGCCTTATGCGCAATGTGGTGGGGTTACTTAGACATACATCACCATGATATTGGTCGTTCACCAAGTAAATCTTTACATCATGTAGCAGAGCTGATAACAAAGGAAATAGGATGATTGTGGACCTAGGTGCAGGGGTAGACCACTCAATCACTTAAGGGTGACAAGACTGACCGATTCATGATTTGAGAAAGAGATATTGCATGTAAGGGCAAACCTAATGCATAAACAGTCATATTGGGGGGAGATACAGCAAAGGGGAAGGCATGTGCCAATGTGTCTTAAGAAATGTGCTACTAACTTTGATGCATGTTGCTGCAAAATTGGTAGCAGGCTCATGATGGTCCTTGTGTTGGCTGTACACGCTGATTTGCCAATGAATGTGATAGAGGATTTGTTGTTGATGATGAAATCTGAGTATAGGTGTGAGCCAACTCCGCTAAGGACAGAACAGAGTGGGTGGAGTTTGCTGTACGATTTGTGGTTTGACCAGGAAGATCTTATTTTCGTGTTGAGATTATGATTTTGTAAAGTTTCAAATGAACATTAGACGTTTAGACACCCAAATGATCCTTTTTTTCTGAAGATGATGATGAGGGTAAGTAAAAATGATAAAACGGATGAGGATACTAAAACAAAAAAGGGGAAAATGATACTTTAAATAGATGATGGTCAGGAGATTGAAGAGTGATGGAGAAGATGATAAGAATGCTGAAGAGGAGGCTTTTGATGAGGCTGATGAAGAAGAATCTCATGAGATGAATGAGGAGGAAGTGGTCACTTGCATGATAAAGGTATTGTAGGTTCTCTAAGAAGGAAGGGCATTGTGAGAGGGCGACTCAATAGGATGATGTTGTGAGACTACGCGGCGCATGACAATGGTGGGGTTGAAGATGATTTAGATGGAGCATGATAGGATAGATGCAGTGCCTGGAGCTGGACAAGTCGTTCAGGGTGCAATTTGAGGGAGATAATTTTTCATTGTAGTGCACCTGCCATGTGATCACAAGATGTGGTATTCTTGTATGCTATTGTCACTTGTTTGTGGTGAAGGAGGCTGGAAGTTGCCACGCACAAGATCCAGTGTTTCTGCTCTCTTACCCCCCTTTCTGCTTCCCTTTTCCATCGGAGCCCCCTCAACCACATTTTGCCGCTACATCCAATATTTTCACCATCTATTCCACCGCAATCTCCATTCCTATCTTTGTGATTTCAACATTAAGTGAAAAATTATGTAACTCCATGTGCCCATTCACCCGCACGAGGTTATGTGTGCCTTCTATTCCTTCATGCATTTGTTCATTGGCTCGCCTACTTTTAGTTCACAAGCTGATTGCATCAATACCATCATTTCGGACCGCGTCTCAAGCCTCAAAAGCACTCAACAATGTTTCCATAGGAAATTTGATTTTTATTGAGCCATTTTAGTTTGAAAAGCATCTCTAAAAAAAAACATGATAAAAGTATACATCAAGTATTAAGTGTCTTTCTATTCATCATTATGTCAATTTCCTTGAACATAAATAAAAAACTTAAGTAAATATATGTTATTCGGATACTAACCTATGTTTTTCATAATCTGATTACAAATTTCAAAAAAATGCTGTATTTGTACTTTTTTTGAGTTTTTAAATGTTCACATGTTGTAATTTTACAATATTGAATTTTACTCACATATATGTTTCTTGTGATATTGATTTGAATTCCTAAGCATGTTAGTGATTGTTGTATTCATGAAGTGTGTCACATTGTAGGGTTTTGAGGAAGTTTTGTGGAAAAAAATGTTATGTGTGTGTGGTGAGAAATCTTGCAGTGAATAAAGAAGATGAATCATTTGTGAAAGAATGGTTTTATCATATGTTGACTACACAAAGATACGTTAGTTTTCTCCTTTGTGAAGAGTTCTTATGCATATTTCCGATATTTTATGCCAACTTTGGATTTCTTCTCTTTGTAATTCTTCCAAATTCATGAAACATTAGTTTTCTTGCTATACAGCTCTTGCCAAAATTTCCGTTGTCTTCGTTCCAGATTTGGACATTCTTGTCTACGAGGATTGTTTTCACTCTCTGTGACAAGTGAAAGCTTAGGGCGCAGCTGGTGAACAGTTGAAATCATTGTTGGTGTCAAATTTTTGAGATGCGGCTCGATGTTGGAATGGTTTGTTGAAAATTCAATGTTTACACGGTTTTCCACCAGTTTTGATGTTTTTAATGATTTTTAGTCATGTATTCATCGTGTACTGATGCACATGCGCAAATGAATGGCTTTTTCCCTAGTGGTACATCCCTCGCTACCTGTGATGTTGAGGTCAACATGTTCTTGGTTTAAAGATTGCCAAACTGTAGCCCATGGAGCATACCCCCATGGATGGTAGTTCGTTCAGGCAATGCACAATAGTTGTTTGGCGATTGTGAGAAGTAGCGTAGCTCTGCGAGGCGATGTCATTCGTGCTAGCGGAGGCTGATGGACGCCACCGGTCAATCTAAAACGTAGCGCCGCCCCCGCCCGTCAACCCCTAACCTTAGCAGGCTCATGGCATTAGCTGATGTCACTTCCGCAGAAGGGAGGAAGCCTTTTGATCTCCCTTTTGCCATGTCCTCTGCTCGCTGCATGAAGTACTGGTTACGATATGCTCAAGGGACCGAATCTACCTTAAACATTTGTCTTAAAACAACTAAAACAATACAATGGAGACCAATACAACAACAGCTTCCAATAGAATGATGGAGGAAAATGGTGCGCAGCTTCCTATTTTGCTGGAAATCGTTGTAGGCGTTGATTTCCAGGGTTTACCAGCCGCGCTCTTCATGTGCAACTTGCGAACGACCTTGGACGCACATGCCCTGCTTCTACCTGTTAAATGTTGTGAATCCTTGGCAAGCTACCGTTGCTAAAATGGAGCTTCAAGATCAATGCTAGTTCCTGATCTTTGTCCTTTTCGATAAGGTGCCGCTCAGTAACGAGATTCCTGCTCCTGCAGGACCTCCCGTTCGTGATTTCGACACGTTTCCGCGATAGTGCGGACCATTTCTTTCGGTTCTTTTTGTAATGATGCTTCAATTGTACAGTCATTACCTTTCGCCGAAAGTCCTGATGCTGTGGTTTGTTTCCTTGGCGGACTTGAGCTAGGGACGGTTATGATACGTCGAAGGGCCCATATCGCTACCAATGACCATGTGGAGATATCTTTCTCTTGGAGACACCCCACCTCAAATGCAGGCCGTGCCGGGGGACGCCGACATTGCGTATCCAGCTTGAGAAAAGACGAAAGACTTTTTTGGGCGCGGCTGGTAAACGCTAGAATCCATCGTTGAGCGCTGTCGGACAGAGCCTTGCAATCTTTGTTGGAGGACTTTCTTTGTCCACACACCTCGCCCTGCCCATTCTTCAACGTCGTCGCCGGTCAGAAAACTAGTGCAGGCGGTCAGGTCCGGAGTGATTTCGGCATATCGCGGACGCGCATCGAGCTTTCAACTATCGACGTTGACATGTGATTGGTGGAATGTGGAACTGTCGATTCTGTTCGACCATTGGTGTACCGTGTGGGGCCCGCCAGGATCCCTGAACAAGATAAGAAGGAGGTCTTTCCGGACGAAGCAACATCCGAGGGCCAAACCACGCTACATGGACGACTGTAAGGTTTAACACCGTGGACAAGACCGACTGCCCATCGCTGGAATCCATCGTTGAGGCGGCCCAACAACGCATTCCAGCGTTCACCAGCCGCGCCCTTTGTATCCAGTATAGATCCTGCACCTATGACCACGTACTTCACGCTCGCTGAACAGTAGATACACAAGCAAGAACAAACTCGGCATTATCAAAGTGAAAGAGAGCTACATCACGAGTGCTTTGTCCAAAACGCGCGCGAATTTCGATACTTTCAAATGACAACCGTAATGGCAAGGAAGAAAAGCTTATGAAACTGAATTCAATGACTAGTCTTGGTGGAAACCATAGTAAACAATCTGGAAAACGACTCTCATTCTGTGAGAGTAGTTTGATACTATTCAAACAGAATAGTATCAAATCTAATACATTCAGCACAAATGAGCATTTGTGCTGAATGTTCATTTGTGACAAATGAGAACAAATGCTGAAAATGCTTAAGAATAATAGAATGTTGGCTTAAGCCGAGAGGCTTAAGCCCAAATGCTCATTTGTGCTGAATGTATATTGAGCATTTGTGCTCATTTGTCACAAACGTATCTAAATACGTGTTGAGGCGATGTCACAAATGCTCATTTAAGCCCAAATGCTCATTTGTGACAAATGAGCACAAATGCTCAAAATGCTGAAGAACAATAGAATGCTGGCTTAAGCCGAGAGGCTTTGTCACCCATACGATTTGAGCATGACATCGCCTCAACACGTATTTAGATACGTTTATTAGGGAAACCAATATGCCGAAGACTAATAGAATGCTGGCTTAAGCCGAGAGGAGTGCCTATTCGCAGAGTTGAGTTCCATAATGCATCCATCATCGTACAAGTTCCAATGTGTAATAGATTTAGCCGCAATGCAAGTACAAAAACACATGTTCAACAAAGAAATAGACACATTGGGGCACGTTTCCTGATCAACCAATAAAAGCATGCACCTTCATTCAAAAGGGGATGAAAGCCTCTAAACACTTTGAAAATGGATTTTCATCATAAACATCTACAAGTTATGGTAAACCTGTTTGTAAACTACACCTTTCTAAGTTTTCCTAGGGGTCTCTACATAAGAAAAGAGAACATGAGCAATTTTCAGAAACAGTTTCACTAACAAATTATTCCCATCTAGGAAAACATTAAAAATATATTTGTAAAAATTTAGGATAGTTAAAATCCGTTTGCGTCCTTTAGAGAAATTAAATACATATTCACAATGTTTCTTCATGATTTGTTACACTTTCAATGTTTTCTACGTAATTAAGCATTCATGTTTAAACTTTAATCAGATTCCACCATTACTTTAAGGACATTAAGTTTTTTCATTGTTTTTTCTCAATTGTATTTCCTCATGAATATAACATATATGTAAAATCATCCATATTCATGATCACATGTAAGGCGCATCAAAATCTATATATATGTCTATATCTGTATCTACATCTATATCTACATCGTAATCTAAATCTATATCTATATCTACATCTACATTTACATCTACATCTAAAACTATATATATCTATATCTATATCCATATGTATATCTATATCTATATCTATATCTACATCTATATCTGTTGTGTCCAATGCCATGGGGATCACCTTGGTCTCCACGATGTAGAAACTGCCCTCGCGCTTCACGTCTAGCACAACCTCACTGCCTTTGTCATTACACACCCCTGTGCCTTTCCTCTGGAAGAGCACCTTAGACCCCTTATCCGTCAAGCACTTGTCGCTTAGAATGGAAGCTCGATCGGGGACATGTTGCACATCACGTATTGTACACAACTCCTTCTTACCGTCCACTACGACTTCCACCTCCAAGTCGCCTTGGTTGGCCATCGGCTTGACTTTGTCATTCGCAACCATTGACTTGGAGGTCTTCTCGTAGGTGAAGAACCCCACATTCTTGACGTGGTTGAGCTCCTTTGCCTTGGAATCCTGGCATTGCCTATTGGCCTTCTTCAGGAAGTTGTTCTTCTTACTGTTGAGGAGCACCTTGCCTTTGGTGTTTTTGCCTCCGACCTTCGCCTCCTCCATGTACTCTCAGGCCTAATGGCCCTCCTTGCTGTAGTTGCAGCACACACCTTTTTTGGCGGCCTTCTTGTCTCCGCCTCTTCCGCCGCTTCCTTTGCCCCTGCTTGCGCCACCAGGAATTTTGGTGACAAGGGCTGATGAGGAAGACGAGGGCTTTCTAAAGCTCCAACGCAGCGCCTCCTTGCCGAGGTACTCTACGAATGCGCCAAAAGTGAGCTTGTCCGAGGACCATCCTCGGAGAACATTAATGAGTGGACTCCAACTATCACGTAGAGCCATGAGGAGGGCCATTCCTTGCAGCTATGTGTCGATCTTCTACCCCACGTCATTACATTGTGAAGCGAGCGGCTTGATCTGCTAAATGGCAAAGATAACATCATCTCCCTCCTCGATTATCACCGTGAGGAGCCACTTCATTGGAAAGATTGTAATCATGAACTATTTGGATTGGTGGATAGCATTGAGTTTTTGCCAAGCTTTGGTTGCCAACTTGCAGCCTTAGAAGTAGACCCACTACGACTCGGCTGTCCCAAACACAAGGAGCATGACGGCCTCTGTAATGGCGTGTGAAGAGGTTTGAAACCTGTCTATGGACTTGCTGCCAGAATTTTGGCAAAGTCCCTGAGTAACTAAATGTGTTACTGAGTTTCGGACGCTAAGCTAGGATTTTGGTTATGTCCCTCAACAATGAAATGCACTAGACAATACGGTGAATTATCCACCGGCCGCCACAGTAGACCTTCCGGAGCAAAACATTGAGATGGAACTTTTGTTACTCAGCCCGACCGATTATTCACCGGCAATCAAGCCGCTACCGGCTCATAGAGCCGTCGTGCACACCCCAACTTTGGAAGCTGAGATCTCCCGCGACACTTTTCGGATTCGGGTGAAATATCTACCAACAGTTTTAACAATTTGTCAATATTTAGGGTTAATCATCCATTTCACAATCCAATCAATATTCAAGCCACCAGATCTAACTACGAGGATTTTCCTCTCTATGGTAGCTTTTCAGTGCCTCACTTGGGTATGCGTAGGGGCGGGATTGTGGAACAGTGTTTTCAACACTGTTCCATGACCCTAGACGAAGAGGTTTGGGTCATGATAGGAATGAAGTAGGGAGATGTGGAACACTGGATGAATGGTGTAGTAAGCTGGTAGATCTTTCTTGTAAGAAAGAGGCAACTGCTTCTTTGGAATGCAGAACAGACCCACCCATCACGGCTTGAACTTGGGACTCCCAACTTACATTAGCTGTATGATGGGAGAGTTGAGCATCACCCAATCTCCCACTTGAAATTACTCCACATAGAAATGCTTATCAGCCTACGATTGATAGGTTCCGCAACTTCTACATCTTTGACAACTGTTGTCGCACCACGTCTGACCAGGGCAAACCCATCAGTAATCCATTACACCGGAAGAGATGTTGCTGTAGGAAGGGCGGCTAGGCTTAGTGGTTGGTAGCCATAACCACCTCAAACACTGACTTCCCTGTTGATACCGGCACTACAAAGTTGTAAGAAAACTCTGTCACTTTGAGCTTCTCTTCCCAACCCTCTCCATCCAATGGGATCATGATCTGAAACAGCTCCTGTAAAGTCTGGTTTGTACACTTTGGCCTCCTCAACGAAGGATCTGCCAGGTTCACCTTGCCAGGCTTGTACTTTATCTTTTTGTCAAAACTTCCTTCCAAGAACTCCATCCAGCGAGTCTGTCCACATTTCAGGTTTGGCTGTGTCTTCAAAAACTTCACGCCATAATGAGCCGTGAAAACCACACAGTGTTGCGACTTGAGGTAGCACCTCGAGTGGTTGAATGCATGGATCACAATAACTTTTTTCCGTGGATTACGTAGTTCTACTCCGTGACTTGCAGCTTACAAGAGGCATACGCAATTGGTTGCGGCCTCATCCAATGATCATGCATCAGCACCATCCCAATGGCATACTCGCTTGCGTCCGTTGCCATGACGTACTCCTTGGATGAATCCCGGATGCACCAGGACTGGAGCATCACACATTGCACATTTGAGTGCCTAAAAGGTCCTCTACTCCTTGTCGCCCCACTTCCACTTGTGATCCTTTGTCAACAACTGGATCAGTGGCGCACTCTTCTTTGTGCACCCCTGAGTGAACTTCCAGTAGTAGTTGACAAAGCTTAGGAGGACCTGAATTTCAGGCACACACATTTGGTGTGAGCCGCACTTCACTGCTTCTACCTTCTTCGGATCCATGTAGAGACCCTTGCCGCTCACAATGTGCCAAAGGAACCTCACCTCCCGCTTCTCGAACTCACACTTATGGAGCTTTGCAAACTGCTTCTCTTTTTGAAGAATGTCCAGCACCTGCCAAAGGTTTTGCTGATGCTCTTCAAAGGTCCAAGAGTAGATGAGGATGTCATCAAGAAATACCTCCAAAAACCTGTGCACATGAAGATCATGTTCATGAGGCTCATGAATGTTGGAAGAGCGTTGGTCAACCCAAAAGGAATCACGAGGTACTCAAAATGGCTATACCGTGTCTGAAACACCATCCTCTCCACATCAAGTTCCGCAATCCGGATATGATGGTACCCCAAGTATAAGTCAATCTTGCTGAAGTTTTGTGCTCCCCTCAGCTAGTCAAAGAGCTCCTCAACCCTTGGCAGTGGGTATCGGTTCTTGATCGTTAGGTTGTTCAGTGAGAAATACTTCATGCACATCCGCAGCTCCATTGTGGTCTTCTTCACCAAGAGGACCGGTGTAGTGTAGGATAACACCAATGGCTTGATGAACCCTTGGTCTGTCAGCTCCTCCAACTGCCTTTCCACTTCACCCAGCTCATTATCGCTCATTGGAAAAGTAGCCTACACTGTTGGAGTTGCTAGAGGAACCAGCTCAATTTTGTGGTCAATGTCCCGCTTATGTGGTAAACCCTTTGGTAGCTCTGCAGGAAACACGGCGCCATAGCTGTCCAATACTCCCTTAATGCCTTTCGGCGGCTCTACTGCTGGTGCTTTCTGTTGCACTCCCTCTTGTTGCTTTGCATCTAGTGCCAATACTTCCACCTCTTCATTTGCTTCCTTCTGCCGCATCCACAAAAGGTGCACTTGGTTCCCATCACGCTGACGGTGCTTCAGCTGTACGCAACTCAATTGCGACACTCTTTTACCTTGACGTCCTTCTCCTCAGCCCATCACGGCAAAACAATCTGCTTTCCGCATTTTTTCACTTTCACCTGGTTATGCACACAATCCACAACAAGATTCTACCAATGCAGCCCGTCACGTCCTGAAATAGAATTAGAGGCATCCATCTGGCATGTGCTTGCCCAGACAGACCCTCAAAGGCTTCAAAGGCATTCTGCACTCCAGCTCCCATTGCACCAACTTCGCCTTTGTTAGCTTTCTAGGTAGCCATGTAAGCCTCAACCTTTCTGCGAGCCCGTCGCTGAAGAATGAGTGCGACGTGCCACAATCTAGCAATTCTTTAGTGTCACGGTGAGTCTGGAGCCCCTCTCCGACCATTGAACCAGCCGATTAACCTTTGGTGATGGGGTAGTCATCTCAGAGCAGCAAGGAGACAATGTTAGACAGAAAATGGATGGCGAGAGGGGAGGGTCTGAGAGAAAATCATTATTGGCAGACCGGTTTTGGCCTTGTGGGCCTTTACCAGTGCTGAATGACATTACAATCAGTCTCCTACTGCTAAAGTACAATACTCGCGTCCACTCACGTCACTCACTTTTCATAGGGTTTTGGGGACTACGCAACCAAGGAGGACCAAGTAGTTACCTTCGGAACCTAGAGGTTCAGAGGTATGTGCGCAATTCTCTTGGCATTCTCCACGCCAAGATAGGCCGGCCTGTGAACACTGTGGGACTAAATTGCCTAAGTCGACGTGAAAAACTTCGTAAATGTGACCCTAGGCATAACCTTTCAGTTCGTGGGTTTAGAAAGGTTTTAGCACAAGGGGACGTGTCGTTGATGTCGCCCGGTCTTGGGAGTTCAGAAGAAGCATCCAATTGATTTCCTGTTGGCGTTCAGGATGTCGAACCCATAAGAAGATAGGCAGCAGAAATCTCTGAGGGTAACTGCGTGCTCGAAGTCGAGCGAAGAATTTCTCTTTGGTGTGTAAGAAATCCCCGGCGGAGGATGCTTGAATGAGGTAGCGTCATAGCTGAGAGAAGATGAAACCACGGAGACAGCTCCTGGTATGGTAACTGTGAAAGGGGAGGTAGAGGTACCTGTTCATGAGTTTCTGGTATGTTTTCACATCTAGAATATTGGAGGCCCCAAACCTCTCACCTTTGCTGAGCGTGATGTCGAGGAAGTCAATGCTGGTGGTGGAGATGTCCCATTTGATGTTGATTTTCTCGTCGATGCTGCCGAATGTTGAGAGGAAGTGAAGGAGATCTGTGTGTGAGCCGGTCCAAATGATAACTCCATCGTCAATATATCGTCGATGGAGACATGGTTGTGACTGGCATCTCCTAGTGAAATCTTGGTCAATCATGCTCATAAAGAGGATGGCAAATGCCGGGGCTGTTGGTGTTCCCATGGCTGTACCCTTGACCTGTTTATAAATGTCCTCTAAGAACTCCACATAAGAGTTGTGCATCACCCACAAGAGGAGTTGGATTATGACGGGAGTCTTGGGATAATGATCTTGATGGAGAAGTCCCTGGATGAAGGTTAGCGCAGTTGAGATTGGAATGCTGGGGTAGAGTGCAACAACGTTGTGAGTGGCAAGTATGACTTGCGATGGAAGGCAAAAAGCCTCAATCTCTAACAGAAAGGAGGTGCTGTCTTTGAGAAAGGTTGATTGCTGTTGTACAAGGGCTTGGAGCTCCGAGTCTAGCCATTTGGAGAAATTTGTTGTGATCCAACTATGGCAGGCCGCGATGG
>SZWC01019961.1:11893-30247 GCA_023375785.1 Penium margaritaceum
GAGAGAGAGAGAGAGAGAGAGAGAGAGAGAGATAGTGGCAAAAGCCAGCCACTGGCTCTCGCCACTCTCACTCTCTTCTCGCTTCTCATTGGCTTGTGTTGTGTGTGGTGCATTCCAGGTTCTTCAATTCATGTTGGGTCGATACATTCGTCCGGTGCCGGACGAATCGATGCCAATACCCGCCTGTTTTGTCTCTTGTTGCTCCATGTTTCATTTTGTCGGCCGCCGTGATGTATGTCCTCCCCCAATCACATGGACATCCAATGGGATGGAGATTCAAGAATAGGCCTTTGCAATTATCCAGGAGGCACCACGGCACTATCCAGCTATGAATCTCAAGAGGAGGGATTTCGCGTCAAGAGGGGGGTCCAACAAGCTGGAAGTTAATCAGGGCATGCAGGCCCATGCAAACACGAACATGAACATAATCAGTGCAAAACGACAAGAAATTGGCTAAACCGTGAACTCAAACGAGTCAGCAGGGAGAACACACTGCATACACCATGAGAACAACAAAGGTGGTCTCCCCAAGGCACCAGAACAGCTCTTCGAGTGCCTGGGTCTCGACCACTGAGAACGCACGAGCAGTGCTAGAAACACTCGAAATCATCGTCCAAACATCACAAACGGCTTTCCAAAGATCGGAAGCCCTACTACAACGATCGGGTCTCCTTGTCGCACCAGTACAGTCCATCGGGTGCGCTGGTCTCAACCCATCAAGAAAACTCTCCTAGCTCCCGACAAGCCCACAGGGCTGCCGGAACACATCGACCGCATCTCGCCAACAGTATCGTAGGTGCTAGAGAAGTCTCAGTACACCTGGAAGGCCCGTCGTGTCATCACGCTCTCCTCCACCCTATACCACCAACATGGGGTATATGGGTAGCTAATTGGGGTCGGTCGTGACGTGTGGAAGCCACATAATCCAACACTCCCACCTGTCTGACATGGCTGTCAATGCCAAAAAAAGTGAGCCAAGATACGGAAACAATAGCATATGCAAAGCCACAATATGCAGGCGTGAACGCACACCCGTACACATATGCTACCCATCTCAGGCCCCCCTAGACACTGGCACATCCTACCAAGTGTCTGGGTCTCGACCATGAGAGGAGTGATGCACACGCGCACAAACCAATGCAATGCACATCATACATATGTTCGACGACAGGTTGGTCTCCTCGTGAAAAAGGCAGGACCAGTGCACGGGTCTCGACAGCTACAAGCAATCCAAAAGGTGTCCGTATGCCGCCCACAATAGCAACATCAACCAACACACAAGATCATGGGGGGATCTCCTCGTAACACAGGTGCAACTCACCACGTGTCAGGGTCTCAACCACTATGAGAAATCCATCTCACATGCACATGCCACACGTAGTACAGCCACGCACCAAGACACATGATCACATGGTCTCCTCGTGACACTGGTACAACCCACCAAGTGTTCGCGTCTCGACCAACAGAGTGCTACCATACACATGCAACTGTGCAGGCACGTAGCATGAGCCGCATGCCGGCTGCAATAGTATTCTCATAGTAGATCATGGACCCCTCGCCATGCATCTCCCGTTACTTCACGTCAGGTCGAGGTCCACACAATAGTCTCCCTAGGCAGATGAACCTGGCATCGATTTCCTTAATGGACATGCTGATGTCGTAGCTAAACAGATCCTTGGCGATGAATCATGTGGTCCCTCCATCATGTAGAGATAGCTCCCCTGTCACGTACGAGTCGGCTCCAACCCTCAAAGACAAAGTGATGTTTCCGGCTACGACTCCTCACGTCGCCCCTGCATCACCTGGAGTGTACCAGTCCTCGTGTGACTGCCAAGGGTCCAAACTCACAATCTCAATCTCTCTCCGCTCTACCGTAATGTATATCTGTACGAGAGAGGAAAGGGAATGGACGAGCAGCACGCAAGCGTGGATGAAGTGGCAGAACTGGTCTTCGAGGCGGGATAGAGCACCCTGAGGCACAAGGGTGTACCTTCAGAAGAGGAGAGCTCGAGCAACAAACCAGATCACCACTCATGGATGAAGGTGACGATATAGCAGCTGAGTCGGGTGGATGAAGGTGCGTGATGGCAGTAGAAGGAGGAGCGACGACGAAATCGAGAGGAACGATGATGACGGAAACTGAAGGCAAGCTCACCTCTCCTATGGTAGTGTCTCCATCAGACGTCATACTCGGAGTTGGTACAGGATCCTCTCTGAGTATGGATGTGCGAGATCCTGGAAGTGGAAAGCTTGCGCCGATAGTACTTGTGCTCTCCTGCTCTAACAATCGCTCAAGTGCTACCATCACCTCCCACTACAGCATCACTCCACGCTCCTACAGGTCAATGTAACCTACCTCGGACATGTGGAGGTGGCCCATGTCTGCCTCACGTAGGATTAACTATGTGGACATGCTAGGCAAGCAGACAGTATAACTCGCAAGTACAGCTCCATCTGGATCTTTGTTGCTGAAGACAATAGAGCTGGTGTTGCCGCATCTTCCTGGGGGTCAACCAAACTCGCAATGTGGTGAGACACTGGAACATTGAACACAACTGCAGGTATCGCATCCACACCACAGCTCGTGTTTGTCATATGAGGAGGAGCGGTCGCGTGTAGAGAGACAAGGAAAAGGAGGAGTCGTTTGAGTCTGTGGAAGTACTGCCACTCTCATCGTCGATGTGATCCGTAATGTCACCAATAGGTGAAAACGAGAGGGCAGAACTCAGCTCCTGCTAACAAGGTGACTACATCCGCGTGGTTGGATGTGCTCCATTGTCCTAGACTGCTGGTGTAGTGGACACAGGTGTGCGGAATTCCGGCTCAACAATGCCCGTCAAGAAGACAAGCAAGCGTACCTGGCGCTCACACACCGTCTTGCCGAGAAGACTGGTCGATGTCACCTGCTCGATAATGGAGTGACGACCACCATCTGACTCCGTCATGTGTGTCGCTGCTCCGTCGTGTGTACGGGAACCCATAGACTATGGGAACATGGGCGACTCCTTACACTAAAGCTGGTCCTCAGGTAGCGCAGATGACATGGTGGAGCCTACTGTGTTTGCTGTAGCACATGTCTCAGTGACATCTCTCAGAAGTGCTGCTCTCAAGAATGCCTCAACCTCTAAAAGACCAGCCGGCCGACTCTACTCATGCACTGCGACCGCTGCCGGTCTGGTATGAGCCTCGTGCACCAACGCCCTAAGACATCTATATGGGGCATCCTGATTTGCACGATACTCTTGTGCCACCGCCGGACCGCTACCGGTTGGAGTCGCAAGTGGCACCACCCAAGCATGCGGAACCTGCACTCCTCCTGATGCAAATTGCTGCTACAAAACGTCAAGCTGCTGTCCCAACATAGATGTCGACCTCGATGACATGCATGTCTTAAGCCTTGCAACCTCTGCCGGACTGGTGTGAGCGTAGTGCACACACTCCTCAAAAAATTCTGGTAGTGGCATCCCGATCCGTATGGGACTCCTTTGCCACCGCCGTGCCGCTACCGGTCAGAGCCACGAGTGGCACCGCCCAGGCATGCGGGGCCTGTACTCCTCCTGATGCAATCTGCTGCTACAAAACGTCCAGCTCCTATCCCAGCGTAGATATCGACCTTGATGACATACATGTCTCAAGCAGTACAACCTATGCCAGATTGGTGTGAGATTGTCCCACACACTCCCCCAAAATTCCGGTGGGCACATCCCAATCTGTATGGGACTCCTGTGCCACCGCCGGGCCGCCACTGGTCGAAGCCGCGAGTGGCACCGCCCAAGGACGCCGTGCCTACGCTCCTCCTGATGTAACCTGTTGATGCAAAAGATCTTGATCCATCCCGGACGTCGAAGTCAAGCTCGATGACACGCAAGTCTCCACCATGTCAGGATCAGACTCCGCGTCATGTATTGTCACCGTGTCATTTGAATGTGCCTGACTGACGCTCGAGCACCACGACACGACGCGAGACGGATCCGGTCGCTACGGTCACAGCACGTAATGCGCGGTGACCACACTCTCCCTTGATAGGTACAGCAACGAAAGCCAAAGAGGTAGAGGGAGAATTGAAATCGGCACGAGCACGATGTGCGGAGCGCTGATGGTGACACCGCGGGGACACACGAGTAGAACGATGAAGACATATCATCACGAGGTGGCGTCGTGATAACAGGTGAGTGGAGGATAGAGAGGATAGTGGTAGCCTAAGACTGGCCGGCAGGTGGAGCTGAAGGAACACCATCGGATGAGAAATGAGGAGAGGATGAAGGAGATGAGATCAAGGAGACCGTCGACAAACTAGTAGCAGAAGCACTCTCGGTGATGACGAGGTCACAAAGCTGTTGTACCATGTGCCTCAGGGCTTGGATCTCGATGAATATGGTCGCGAGAGGTCCAGCTAGGAGATCTACCAACGCTGGCAGATCCGCATGCTGTGGAGGATGCACACTCGGACGAGGCTGAAGCCAAGGTGGATGTGAGCTGCGAGGGCGCGTCCAGCAGCGACGCCAACCATGACGTCCATCACCAAAGCAGTAGCAGGCAAACGCGCAGGGCGCCTGCTCAACTGTTTGCGCACTCATCTCGTGCGCCGGACGATGGATAGGTGCGGAGGGCACCTACTCCCGTTGGTAAACACGAAGCCACGGGAGAGGATGATTGTCGGAGACACTGTCACCCTTGTAGGTCACGACGTTAGGGTCAGCAAGTGTAATCAGACAAGACGATTTGCACAACCATAGCACGCTTGGAGAAGGGAGTATAATAAGCTTCGACTACCAGTGCTATTGTCACTAAAGGAGCAAGGAACTACTCCAAAAACAAAATGTATGGCGGCTGCAGGTGGGACTGCTGCTCCAAGCGGTAGAAGACCAAGGTCTCGGAGATGGAAAAATCCGAATGCGTCGTCGATCCTACAGATTGAAGTTCGGGGACCAATCCACGGACCCCAGAGAGACGTCGGTCCACGACGCGTCTCAAAACGGAACTCGCTGTCGACTAGGGGGGCAAAACTGCAAGCGATACTGCAACTGCTCTGTAGTAAGCAGTCTTCGCCATTCCATTGCCATCGCCCCTACTACTACGAAAGTTGATGTTGCTACTGTGGCTGCTGCTACTGCAGGTATCGGTGAGATGTCGGGCTGTTTTATGGCCTCGTACGATTTTCTTTCTTCCTCTATGACTGGAAACTTCGTTGCCCCTCCTTTTTATCCCCTTTCTCTTTTATTACTTCTCCCCTTTTTCTCTGCTCACCCCGGTTTTCTCGTCACCTGTTTCTGAATTGCCCCCTAGAAAAGGGGCAGGTCAGGATTGGGATGGGGGAATAAAAAAGGAGGGGGTGATTTCAGGTCGCCCCCACTTGCTCCTTTCTCGCTCGCTTAAGAAAACGTGAGCGAGTGAGCGAGTGAGCGAGTGAGGAGGGGAGGGGCAAAGGGGGGAGGTAAGGTGGTCTCCACCTCTCTCCGTCCGTTGGCCAACGGGGCCGACGGGGCCGACGGGGCCGACGGACCCCTCCAAAGTGCCCTTCGGAGGGACCTGAACAGGGCCCTTGGAGGGTCCCCTTGAGAAGTGGGGGTCGACAGGGCTCAAAGTGCCAAGAGGCCCCCTCCGAGGGGAACCCTCGGTGGAGGAATGCGAGGCCCTCCTGCAGCAGCAGCAACTGTAGCGGCCGGTGCAGCTGCTGCAGTTGCTGTTGCTGCTATTGCTTTTGCTACTGCTCTTGCTGTTGCTACTCTGCACAACAGCTGATGCTGCTGCTCCTGTTTTTGCTGCTGTTGTTGCTATTGTTATTCTGCGCAACAGCTACTGATGTTGCTTGATACTGCAGCCAATGTTGCTGCTACTGCCGTCGCTGCTACACTGCCACCGCTGCTGTAGTGGCTACTGCTGCTATCTTATGTGCTGCTACTGCTGATGCCACTGTTGCAGCAAGTGATGCGTTGCTCCGACTACTATTGCTACTACTACGCGGCATAGCGTCTACTGCTACTGCAATTGCTGCCGCTTGTGCAGCTACTGCGAATACTAGCGCTAGCTGCTGTTGCTGCTGCTACCGCTATTATTGCTATTGCTGTGAGCGGCTGCCCTGTCGCCACTGCTCCTGTTGTGTGGTACCGCAGCTGCCACCGCTGCTACGTCTCCTAGTGCTAGTGCTATTTCCACCGCAGTTTCTAGTGCTGCTCTACACGGCACACCGCCCGAGTGGCGTTCACATGCAGTCGCTCCCTCACGCTGCTACCGGCATGGTGCCACGTGGTGTGTTCTCTTTGCGCTCCCTCACGCTGCTACCGGCATGGTGCCACGTGGTGTGTTCTCTTTGCATTGCGCCCACTGCTGGTGCTTCTGCTGCTCACATGCCCCCCAATGCTCTGATACCAAGTTGGAAATTAATTAGGGCATCCAGGCCCATGCAGACACAAACATGAGCTCTGAGTGTTAGTGTAGTGCTCAATGCTAAACATTTGGCCAATTCTGGAATGCATAATATGAAAGAGCAAGGAGAAAATACAAATGAATCCCTAGCGGGCTTATGTAAGGGCCCAGGCAATTAATCGCAATGGGCCCCGTCACCCCCGCTAAACCCAAACGAGTCAGTGGGGAGAACCCACTGCATACACCATGAGAGCAACAAAGGCAGTCTCCTCGAGGCACTGGAACAACTCTCTTAGTTCCCGGGTCTCGACCACCGAGAAAATACAAGCAGTGCTAGAAACACTCCAGACGTCACAAATGGCTTTCCGAACATCGGAAGCCCTAGCACAATAATCGGGTCTCCTCGTCGCTATAGTACAATCCACCAGATGCGCGGATCTCAACCCACCGAGAAAACTCTTTCGACTCCTGACAAGCCCACAGGGCTGCTGGAACGCATCGACCAGGTCTCGTTGGCACTGTCGTAGGTGCTGGAGAAGTCTCTGTGCACTCCGGAGTCTTGTCGTGTCATCACACTCTCCTCCACCCTATACTACCAACGTGGGGTATCTGGGTAATCAATCGGCGTCGGCCTTGACGGGTGGAAGCCACACAATCCAACAGAACACAGCACCCGGCAGAAACTTATCCAACATGGAAATCGACGAACCATACTTCTCCCGGACAGATGTGGAGCGAATGAAAGTTGTAAAGTGGATCGTTAAAACTTCCTCTACTAGAGAAAAAATATTGTACTATCTCAGTTACTGGTTTTTGCGCATCCTCATTGTGCTCTGCTGTGTCCTCCCGGCTTTTGTCCATCGGCGTGCAGATGATTGACCACGAGATTCGACGCTGCTGGAGTGTCGTCCAGTGGATTTGACGCACACTGAAGCCTACTTGCAGTTCGCTGGAGCCTCCTCTCAACGGCGACGTGCTCAGCCACATCGGCAGGCCTCCTCGGCGGCCGGGCCGCCGGCGGTCACTGCCACCGCAGATGCTGTCTACATGCGTCAGGTGCTGGATCTGACTCTATCGTTGCGTCTCCAGTGTTATGCTCTATCCAAGGCCCATGTCTTGTGTTGTGTGGCACTGTTTGGCATCATGGACCATCGTAAGCACAGCCTGGGTTCAGTTAGCCATAACTCTTTGCTGGTGTTTTTCTAACTGTTTCTGATCGGATGAATGCGTTCTCATTGTTGGTGTTTTGGTATGGTCCAGTTTTCAGGCAAAACGGACGACGTCCGGGTTTTGGGCTGTCGGCCGTCTGGCGGGGCTCACGGAAAAAACCCTGCCTGCCAGAAAATAGGTCTAGGACTATTCTTTGATTGGCTGGTTAGCTGAGTAACAAGTTCTACAGAGATGGGGGAGGGAGCTAGAACTTGGAGGGGTCTCCCATTGTTGCTCATTCTTCATTCCTGATCAGTCACTTTCAGTTTTCAGCTGCTTTCCGGTGCTAACACTGGCGGGCGCGTTTCTGAGTAACAAACCAGAGCTTCCAGACTTAGACTCTAGAGCAGCAGACAAAAGCAACGAGCGTGGAGGCCCGTACGCTGCATCAACAACGCTGTTGCCCCAACCTGCTGCCTAGCTTTTCCTTCTCCAGTCGCCATTCAAGTTACTTTCGAGTTGCCTCTCGCCATTTCCTCATCATGCGGGGCCGTGTAGCGGATTGGATGGAATCCTTGGCCGACTAGGCCAAAACCGCGGTGCTTGAGGGTCTCCGACCCTCAAGCCTTCCCGTCCAACCACTCACAGTCCCACATGACCCCGCTCGAGCCACGTGGCTCCTTCGACCGGTCCGCGTGGCACTGCCACGCTACACTCCCCCCCACTAGGAGTGAGAGCCGCCTAGGAGGTTGGGGTAGCTGCGTTTTTTATGCAGCGTGCGGGCTTCCACGCTCCTTGCTTAAGTCAGCTGCCCCCTTAGTCTGCTGCTCTAGAGTCTAAGTCTGGAAGCTCTGGGTTTGTTACTCAGAAGTGCGCGCGCCAGTGTAAGCGCCAGAAAGCAGCTGGAAACTGATAGTAACTGATTAGCAATGAAGAATGAACAACAATGGGGGACCCCTCCAAGTTCTACCCCCCCCAAGCTCTGTAGAGCTTGTTACTCAGTTCATCAGCCAATCAGAAAATAGCTAATTTCAGGCTGGCAGGTTTTTTCGGTGAGGCCTGCCAGACGGCCGACAGTCCAAAACCCGGGCGTCGTCCGTTTTGCCTGAAAACTGGACCATACCATAATACCGATGCTGCAAACGCAGCCGTGCGGTCAGAATCTGCTAGAAAAGTAGTTTCGAGGAGTTATGGCAGCCTAAACCCAGGCAGTGCCCACGATGGTTTATGCTGCCGAACAGGGCCATGCAACATGCAACAGGGACCCTAGGCAGCGCATGACGACGTAGGCACGACAGTACGCGCTAGATGCATGCAGACAGCGACTGCGGTGGCAGTGACTACCGGCGGTGCGACCGCGGAGGAGGCCTGCCGATGGAGCTAAACACGTCGCCAGAGAGAGGAGGCTCCAGCGAACTGCGAGACGACCTCAGCGTGCGTCGGCTCCACTGGACGACACTCCATCAACGTCGAGTCTCGTCGCCTGTCATCTGCACGCCGATGTACACAAGCCGGGAGGACACAACAAAGCACAATGAGCACAAAAACCAACACTCCCCCATGACTCACAGGCGTAGTGCACATGGGCGGGCAGAGACACGGTCAGCACACAGACTCCCCCAGGACACGCAGAAATGCAGGCAGAGACAAAGAGAGCAAGTCACGGACGCACGCCGACTGAACTCACAGCCTTCTTAAACGAGTTCCGCTTCACTGCCTTGGTCAAGAAGTCAGCCAGCTGCCGTGCTATCTCAACCCACACGATGCTAATGCTGCTGTCGTGCAACAACGAACGCACATAGTGATACTCAACATTGATGTGCTTTGTGCGAGTGTGATGCAAACCGTCATTGTCTGCAATGGCCATGGCACTCTCATTGTCACAATGCAAGGTGATGGATGTGACAGAGTAACGCAATGCGGACAACAGACGACGCAACCACACACTCTCACACGCGCCTGAGCCAAGGGCCACGTACTCAGCCTCAATAGTGTTGCGTGCAATACATCCCTGCTTGCCACTACGCCAGGACACAGTTGTGCCACCGATCAGGAAGATCCAGCCTATTGGACTCTTACCGTCTGGACTGCCCGCCCAGTCGTTGTCGGTGTAGCCCACTACGATGACGGACGGCTGGCGGCAGAACATAAGACCTCGCCGAGGGGTCGAGACGACATAGCGCAACACTCGGATCGCGGCCTTGTAGTGGAGGTGACACGGATCCTGAGAGAACTGGACGAGGAGGTTGACGGCGAACGCGATGTCTGGACGCGTCATCGTCGCCATGAACATCAGTGACCCGATGATCCGCAGATACGTGGTCACATCAACTGGCTCCCCCACAACAGCTGGGTCAGGACTCTTCAGCTTCACCTGGCCGTCGGGCGACATGGGTGAGGATGCGCTGGACACGAGGGGTAGGTCCTCGGCGAAGTGAGCTGATATGGTCTACACATAGGCAGCCTAGTGGACGTGTAGGATGCCTTGAGAGGGATCACGCTCGAGCTCCATGCCCAGGATGACTTGGGCAGACCGGAGATCCTTCATCTTGTAGACGGCGTGCAGCAAGTCTTTGACACGCTGGATGGCGGCCGTGTCTGGCGATGCAATGAGGAGATCGTCAACGTATACCAGAACTGCGGGGAAGGTCTGACCTCGTGGGCTGAGAAAGAGTGCGCGGTCAGCGGTGCTGCGCTGGAGGCCGCCACGGAGAAGTGTGCTGCTGATCTCCTGGTTCCAGCACCGAGGCGACTGCTTCAGACCATAGAGGGCCTTCCGCAGCCGCCAGACTCTCCCAGTACCGTCGTCGAAGCCAAGGGGCTACACCATGTAGAGCTCCTCACCCTCCAGTGAGCCATGGAGGAACGCGTTGCTCACGTCCATCTGATGCAGCTCCCACCCATGCTGGGCAACCAGGCTGAAGAGCGCTTGGCTAGTGGAGAACCGACCGACAGGGGCAAAGATCTGGTCGTAATCGACTCCAAGGACCTGAGCAAACCCCTTTGCTGTGAGGCAGGCCTTGTACTTGTCCAAGGACCCGTCAGGCTTCCACTTGCGCCAAAGGACCCACTTGGCGCCAATGGCCTTCCGACCTGGAGGGAGGTCAACGAGGTCGTACACGTGGTGCTGTCGGATAGCAGCAAGCTCCTTGGCGCAGGCGGCATCCCAATGTGCAGCCTCAGAAGAGGCTCAAGCCTCACGTAGGGTGGCTGGGTCCTCCGGGCGTGCTGTGGACCGGACGGAGAGGGCGTGTGCATCACGAGCTCCAGGTGGGATGCGGGCGAGTGCAGCCATGACAGCATGCCGATGCTCGTGATGAAGCATGGCATAGCCGAGTATAGAGCCCGGGTGAAGGTCGGAGATGATGGCCGAGGTNCCGGATAGCAGCAAGCTCCTCGGCGCAGGCGGCATCCCAATGTGCGGCCTCAGAAGAGGCTCGAGCCTCGCGTAGGGTGGCTGGGTCCTCCGGGCGTGCTGTGGACCGGACGGAGAGGGCGTGTGCATCACGAGCTCCAGGTGGGATGCGGGCGAGTGCAGCCATGACAGCATGCCGATGCTCGTGATGAAGCATGGCATAGCCGAGTATAGAGCCCGGGTGAAGGTCGGAGATGATGGCCGAGGTAGTCAGGCCGAGAGCCTTCTTGCCAGGGTCCCCACTCACGACCGAGGGAGTGGAGGAGACACGTGGAGCCACAGGGGGTCGATGCGCCACAGGACGCGGTGCGACGGTCTGCACTGTCGGCTGAGGTCGGAGGCTGCCGCCTGGGCCACGTGTGTAGCGCGACCGGGCTGGAGATGTCACTGAGTCCGGCGGGCCAACGGAGGCGGACGGGACGCCAGGCGCGGAGGAGCCAGCGGACGCGAGTGGGGCTGCTGGCCCGGAGGGGCCAGTGGACGCAACTGGGGCTGCTCGCCCGGAGGGGCCAGCGGACGTGACTGGGGCTGCTGGCCCGGAGGGGCCAGCGGACGCGAATTGGGCTGCTGGCCCGGAGGGGCCAGCGGACGCGACTCGGGCTGCTGGCCCGAAGGGGTCAGCAGACGCGACTGGGACTACTGGCCCGGAGGGGTCAGCGAACGCGACCAGCGCTGCTAGCTCGGAGGGGCCAGCGGACGTAACTGGAGCTGCTGGCCCGGAGGGGTCAGCGAACGCGACCGGCGCTGCTGGCCCGGAGGGGCCAGCGGACGCGGTCGGCGTTGCTGGCCCGGAGGGACAAGCGGACGCGATTGGGGCTGCTGGCTCAGAGGGACGGAGTGTTGTGTCACCCGGAAGCGACAGGATGGAGGACGAACTCACCACTCCCCCTCGCGACGGGAGAGACACGGACGAGCCGGAGCGGATGAGGTCGCGGGGAAACAGGTCCTCAAAGAAAAGGGCATCGCGGGATTCGACAATGCAATGCCGGGACGGGTCCCAGAACCGCCAGGCCTTAGACTGACGCGACACACCGAGGAAGGTGCAGGGGCGGCCACGCAGGGCGAGCTTGCCGCCTTGTTGTGGGGCGGGCAGCCATGCAATGGCGACGCAGCCCCAGACGCGAGCCGGGCGGAGGTCCGCGCGCCGACCGCACCAGTGCTGGTAGGGTGTGGACTGGCGGGGAAGAGGACTGTGGGGAATCCCGTTCCTTACCCAGGTCATGTAGGCCATGGCCTCAAAATAGAAGCCATTGGACAGACCGGACTCAACGCGCATGGTGCGGACGGCGTTGGCCATGGTGCGGTTCCAGCCCTCGGAGACGCCGTTCTGGGCAGGTGTGTAGGGCGCAGACGTCTCATGGTGGATGCCGTGAGAGGCGAGAAAGGCCGTGGCCTCGCCCATGTACTCGTCGCTGCAATCAGAGCGAAAGCGGCGAAGAGGGCGGCCACACTCACGTTCTGCAAGGACGAGCCAGTCTTGAACGGCCCGAGCGACATCGCTCTTCTGCCGGAGGCAGAAGACCCAGCGGTAGCGGGAATAGTCGTCCGTGAGGGTGAGGACATAGCGGCCGTGTTTCCCGACGGACGCGGTGGGGAGAGGGCCCATGACGTCCGAGTTGCCCAGGTCTAGAGGGGCGGACGCACGGGAGGAAGACAAGGGGTACGTGGATTGATGCATCTTCCCCTGAGCGCAATCAATGTACTCAGTGGGGCACGGGAGAGGGAAAGTCTCCGGGTCAAGGCCCTTGGCCGGCTGGGTGCGGAGCATGCTGTCTATGGCAGTGGAATGGACGTGACAAAGGCGGCGGTGCAAGAGGCGGGTGTGGTGAGGAGAAAGCATACTGGTCACGAAAACATGGCCTGTGGCGGCCGACGAGGCAGGGACGGGAGAGGAAGAGAAGAGGCGAGGGACATGCCACAGGTTGCCCCGGGCGGTTGCATGCAGGATGACAAGACCAGACGGACGCAACGACACAGTGCCAACACCACGCGAGTGCACAACGTCCATGCTCATGCGGTCAAGGGCAGTCACGGAAAGGAGGCTGAGCTCGAGACCAGGGACGAAGAGAACATCAGTCAGAAAGACGTCACCGGCAGGACCACGGAAACGAACCACACCAACACCACAGACCGGTAACACCTGTTCGGAGCCCGTTCGGACACCGGAGACATCGCCGACAGGGCCAAGCAGACTGAAGGCCTCGCGAGAGGCCGTCATGTGATGCGTGGCCCCGGAGTCGATGATCCAGGTCTCAGCAGGGTCCTGGACAGGGGTCGCCAGATCGCTGACGGTCACATGACAACAAGCAAGGGACACGGACGCGGTGGAAGGGGGCGCGAAACGAGACTGCCAATCGTCAAGCCATGCAAGGTCGTCAAGGAGTGGGGTGGAGGAGACCACAGGAGACGACGAGACAGATGAAGAGACGGGACAGGACCGTAGCTCAGACTCAGTCATGCAAGGCTGTGCAGGAAGGCAAGAAGTGACGCAACTCGCACTTCCGTGGGGAGGAGGGCGAGGCAGGCCAAGCTGGAGCGCGATGCACTGCTCTAGCTGACGCTCACGGGAGGATAGCCCGGGAGTGTAGGCCGAGTACAGAGTCACAGCACCGGAGCCCGGGTAGTAAGAGGACTGGGCCGGCGAAGGAAGCGGAAGCGCCGATGGCTGGGAGTAGTACTGTTGCTGCGGGGGCGTTTGTAGGACAGGCGAAACTATCGGAGCGGCCGAGCTACTGAACGAGGTCGGAGTGTCAGCAATAGCGACGGCGGCAGAGGCGAGACGGTGGTCCCGTTGGCATTGCAGGGTAGCGATGATGCGGGCCTCATTCGTCAGCAGATGGCATGTGTACCACTCGTGTCCAGGCCGACTGCAGTTGTGGCAGACCGCGCCACCACTGCTGGATCCAGTCGATGAGTGCTGCTGCTGTTGTTGCGAGGGACCCTTGCCTTTTCTGTTCATGCGCTTCTTCTTCGTTTTTGACGACAATGAGGTAGCTGTGGCGGGGGAGGCGACGGCCACGGAGGCAACGACAGGTGAAGCGACGGGGAGGGAGGCACCGGCAGGGGAGGCGACGGCAGGGGATGCAAGCGCCTCCATGCGATGGAGCTGGGACTCCTGTCGAGCTTCCTCAACACGGAGGAAGAGCTCGTACGCCCAGGGCATGAGGGTGCCCTGGGCCGCCATGGTGGAGAGGACGTCCTGGGGGTAGTGCATGAAGACGTCCGCGTACTCGATGGTGGCGCCGCGCTTGATGGTGAGAAGCGCGGACAGAGGGGCAGAGCGGATGTGCCGAGACGTCGCAGGATGTCCTCTGCTCGCTGCCAGTAGGCAGTGACCGTCTCGTTCTCCCCCATGTGTAGGGAGTTGAACTCTCGAAGCAGGCGACTGATCTCAACGTCGCTGGACAGGCGATGGGGCCTGGTGAGGACATGCCAGGCGGCGGCAGGGTCTGGAGGGACGTCAGTGGTGAAGTCGCCGAGGAAAGGCTCGAGGGCCAGGCGGGACGCCGGAGGAGCGACTGGGACTAAGGCACGAACGGCGCGACCAGCGTCATACAGCAAGTCAGCCTGGGTGGATTCATAAGGGAGGGTGTAGTACATCCAGAGACCCTCACCCTGGGCCCAGATCCGGAAACTGAGTTCCCAGCTCCGGAACTGCTCGCCGGCCTGAAGCGGCGGCGGCGGCGTCTCAAAGTCCTTCTGCCTGTGGCCGGCACCCAGAGTGGGGCCAAGGACGGAGGTCATTGTCTGCCACTGGCGCTGAGTCAGCGGCTGTGCCAGGAGATATGTGGCAGCTGACACAGTCGGACTGGCGTGTCCTGGAGGGATAAATGACGGCAACATACTGGTGGTAGGCTGGGAGGCTGGTGACTGTAGCACGGCAAGCTGTTGTGTCAAGGCGGCGAGCTGGTGCTAAAGAGCTAGGATGGGATCAGGGTCGTCGCCGACGACACCAGTGGGCTGCTAAGGCTCCAGCGGCTGCTGCTGCTGCTGCTGCTGCCGATGCTGCTGCTATTGCTGCTGTAGTGGCAGCCGTTGCTGTTGTTGCTGCTATTGCTGCTGCTGCTGCTACTGCAGCCGTTGCTGCTGCTGCTGCTGCTGCCGCTGCTGCTGTTGCTGCTGCTGCCGCTGCTATTGCTGCTGCTGTTGCTACTGCTGGTGTAGCGGCTGCTGCTGCTGCTACGGCGACTGGTGCGGCTGCTGCAGCTGCTGCCGTTGCTACGGCTGTCGTTGCTACTACTGCTGCTGCTGCAGCTACCGTTGCTGCTGCTGCTACTACTACTGCTACTGTTGCCACTGGTGTAGCTCTTTTTGCTGCAAGCGCCGCAAGAAAGGGGAGGTAGGGGTCCCCCTTGTAGAAGAGGACCCCTCCGCCTCGTGACAGTCAGCCATGGTGTGTCCAAAGCCTTGTTTTTTTTGTGTCCTTTGTTGTTGGGTGTGTGCTGCTGATGTCAAGAGTGACGTCTGCCAAGGATGGCAGACGTCAGTAGAGTCCCCTAGTGTCCCCCTGGTTTTCCCCCCTTTTTTGTGTATATGGTTGATGACGTCAGTAGTGACGTCAGCCGACAGCCGCTGACGTCAGTAGTGGTTGCTACAGCCGCTGCTTTTGATGCTGCTGATGCTACTGCCACTGCTATTGCTGTCGCTGCTGTAGCAACTCTTGTTGCTGCAGTGCTGCTGCTGCAGTTGCTGCTGCTACTACTGCTGCTGCTACTGTGGCTGTTGTAGCTGCTGCTGCTGCCGTAGCTGCTGTTGCTGCTGCTATAGCTGCTATTGCTACTACTGTTGCTGCTGCTACTGTCGTAGCTACTGCTGCTACTGCTGTTGCAGCAGCTGCTGGTGCTGCTGTTGCAGCTGCTGGTGCTGCTGCTGCAGCGGCTGCTGTTGCTGCTGCTCCTTCACAGAGGGATAGATCGGGGGGGTCCCCATTTTGTTTTTTTTGTTTTTTTTTGTTTTGCTTGCTCGCTATGAGCTCCTTGCAGCGAGCAACTCGCTGATCGATGCTTGCTACAAGCAGCTGGGTGCTCTTAGCGAGCACCTGGCTGCTCGCTGCTTGCTGCGAGCAGCTGGCTGCTCACAGCGAGCAGCTGGTTGTTGCTACTCGCTGCGAGAAGCTGGCTGCTCGCAGCTGCAGGAGCTGCTGCTGTGAGCTGCTGCAGCTGCAGTTGCTACGAGCTGCTGGAGCCAGTTGCTGCTACTGTCGCCTGCTGCTGCTGTTGCGAGCAGCTGCTGCTGCAGGCTGCTGCTCGTTGCAACTGCTGGTGCTGCCGGCTGCTGCTGCTGCGGGCTGCTGCTGCTGCGAGATGCTGCTGCTGCCAGCCACTGCTATCTGCTGCTGCTGCTGGCCGCTGCTGCCACTGCTCGCTGCCGCGGCAAGCTGCTGCTACTGCTGCTGGCTGCTGCTATCAGTCACACCTAAGGATGTCGCTCTCTTGCGCCGTCGTCAGCAGGGGCCTAACGTGGTCGTCCGCTCACTTCCTTGCTTCCAGCGTGGGGGTCAATGCTGCCGGAAAAAATCCTGCAGCATTTCCCCTGGCCCAGTGGCCATGGGAAAATTTTTTACGCCGCCACCAAGCGGGTCAATGCTGCTAGAAAAAATCCGGCAGCATTTCCCCTGCACTGGCGCGTATGGAAGTCCGCCAGCGTTGTCTGGCACCTGTACATCAGTCTGCTGCTGCTGTTGCTATGCTTTGGCTCTGATACCAAGAAAGAAACTAAGTAGCAGGTTGGGGCAGCTGCGTTGTTGATGCAGCGTGCGGGCTTCCATGCTCGTTGCTTAAGTCAGCTGCCCCCTCAGTCTGCTGCTCTAGAGTCTAAGTCTGGAAGCTCTGGGTTTGTTACTCAGAAGTGTGCGCGCCAGTGTTGGCGCCAAAAAGTAGTTGGAAACTGATAGCAACTTATTAGAAATGAAGAATGAACAGCAATGGGGGACCCCTCCAAGTTCTAGCCCCCCCCCCCAACTATCTAGAGCTTGTTACTCAGTTCATCAGCCAATCAGAAAATAGCTAATTTCAGGCTGGCAGGTTTTCTCGGTGAGGCCTGCCAGACGGCCGACAGCCCAAAACCCGGGCGTCGTCCGTTTTGCATGAAAACTGGACCATACCATAATACCGACGCTGCAAACGCAGCCATGCGGTCACAATCTGCTAGAAAAACAGTTGCGAGGAGTTATGGCAGCCTGAACCCAGGCAGTGCCCACGATGGTTTATGCTGCCAAACAGGGCCATGCAACATGCAACNACTATCTAGAGCTTGTTACTCAGTTCATCAGCCAATCAGAAAATAGCTAATTTCAGGCTGGCAGGTTTTCTCGGTGAGGCCTGCCAGACGGCCGACAGCCCAAAACCCGGGCGTCGTCCGTTTTGCATGAAAACTGGACCATACCATAATACCGACGCTGCAAACGCAGCCATGCGGTCACAATCTGCTAGAAAAACAGTTGCGAGGAGTTATGGCAGCCTGAACCCAGGCAGTGCCCACGATAGTTTATGCTGCCAAACAGGGTCATGCAACATGCAACAGGGACCCTAGGCAGCGCATGACGACGCAGGCACGACAGTACGCGCTGGACGCATGCAGACAGAGACTGCGGTGGCAGTGACTGCCGGTAGCGCGACCGCCGAGGAGGCCTGCCGATGGAGCTGAACACGTCGCCGGAGAGAGGAGGCTCCAGCGAAGTGCAAGACGACCTCAGCGTGCGTCGGCTCCACCAGAGGACACTCCATCAGCGTGGAGTCTCGCCGTCGGTCATCTGCATGCCGATGTACACAAGCCGGGAGGACACAATAAAGCACAATGAGCGCAAAAACCAACACTCGGCATCCCTGGTAGTCCCAACGTGGGATTCGAGTCCTGGAGCTCTGATACCAATGTAGCGGATTGGACGAAATCCTTTGTAGTGGAGCCTTTCTTTTTACGTTTGGCTCACCATCAATTTTCTATTCACTACAGTTGGCCGACTGGTAGGCATATCCGATAGGTGATTGCAGAGGTAGCGGGTCTTGATGTATATGCGCATCGATCGCGGCATAAACTAGACATCAGAACGCGTAATCGACATTTGAGAGAGATATGTACTAAAATGGAAAAACTATGCAGCAGGTTGGGGCAGCAGCGTTGTTGATGCAGCGTGCGGGCTTCCATGCTCGTTGCTTATGTCAGCTTCCCCCTCAGTCTGCTGCTCTAGAGTCTAAGTCTGGAAGCTCTGGGTTTGTTACTCAGAAACGCGTGCGCCAGAGTTAGCGCCAGAAAGCAGCTGAAAACTGATAGTAACTGATTAGGAATGAAGAATGAACAGCAATGGGGGATCCCTCCAAGTTCTAGCCCCCCCCCCCCAGCTCTGTAGAACTTGTTACTCAGTTCATCAGCCAATCAGAAGATAGCTAATTTTAGGCTGGCAGGTTTTCTCGGTGAGGCCTGCCAGA
>SZWC01019962.1:19007-46653 GCA_023375785.1 Penium margaritaceum
GGGGGGGGGGGCTAGAACTTGGAGGGGTCCCCCATTGCTGTTCATTCTTCATTCCTAATCAGTTACTATCAGTTTTCAGCTGCTTTCTGGCGCTAACTCTGGCGCGCGCATTTCTGAGTAACAAACCCAGAGCTTCCAGACTTAGACTCTAGAGCAGCAGACTGAGGGGGCAGCTGACTTAAGCAACGAGCGTGGAAGCCCGCACGCTGCATCAACAACGCTGCTGCCCCAACCTGCTGCATAGACTTTCCTTTTCTCTACCTCCCTCTAGCATCACGCCGCTGCTCTGCTTGTCTGGCCACCCAGTTTCCTCATCCAGCGTTGCACTTTGTGCGGGACTGTCCAGTGTTTTATGAGGTGCGGGGTCGGTTTCCCTGTCTCTTTCCTACTGATGTGCGGTGCTTCTCGCTAAAGGAATTCCTCTCTTTCGAGGACCAGGCCTGCTTGGCGTCTTGTGTGGCAGGTATGCTCCAGGTCTACTACAGCTACCACAGTAGCCCCAGCCTGCAGCAGACACTGGGCTACCCGCATCGACCCCGTGCTCCCCCTCCCCCGCGCCAACGCCACATCCTCAGCATCTGTAATCCAGGATGACAGCCGCTAATCAATCAATATGGTGGATTCGTATGGAGCGAGCTCGCAGCATGCAGCAGCCTTCTGGCCGCCGCGCAGCTGAGCTCGGCATTTGTGATATGCCATTACTAGGCCTCTTTGGCCACCATTGGCATGTCGCTCTTATTGTCCTCGTGTGCACTGTCCCTCCCCCCCTCAGAATCTCGCTAGGACTTCATTTACTTTGACCCTTGTGTGCTTCTTTGCACTTGACAGTGGGCACATGCATGCCCCTCTTCATGGTTGTCGTGCGTGGATGTCCCTCCTGACTCTCACTGTCACATGTGGCTCTGTGCCACCGTCCATTCCCCGTGGAGGGGTAGCGACGATAAAGATAATAATCTATCTATCTATCTATCTGACCAGACGCGAAGACATTCGGCGACGTCGAGGATGGGCACGCATGGCGAGCTCCTGTTTGAACAAACGACTTCCAGAATATGTGACGGCCAGCGATGACCGCCCGTTTCATCCTCCGGTCAACCTGGTTGCTAGATTGATCCGACCTGACGTGAAAGCCTCACATCTTAGGCCGCCCTAACGGCGACCTTGCAAACGGCCTGGAGATACTAAAGAACAATATTTTCTCAAATTTATTCAGATTACGTTCACCCGAGATCATGCAGGACAAAATGGATCCCAAAGTCAAACCATCGGGAGTATTGCAAGGTTAGCGAGGCCAGTCACGCACAAACGAATATTGCAATATTTTCTTCAGTGTTGACGGCATGGATCATTGGGGCGTCAAAGCAACCTGTCCAGCCGTTCAGGTCGGCGTGGAACTTCGACCACCGCAGCCAGGTTTGCGCCTCCGGTACGCCAGGAACCAGGTAGGTTCGGATTTTCGATGTATGGAGGAGCACTACACCTCGTATGGGAACAGAGCCTCAACCAGGATTACTTCGTCAATTTATCCCAATGAAAATACTTGCTTCTCCGTTGAACCCGTGTCCATTTTCAATTTTTTTTTTACCCCTGGTCGTAAACGACTGAGGTGGGGGGCTACCTCAGCACCAAAGAAGCCCGGGATTTGATCCCGGCCCCCCAAGTCTTTAAGGAAGGGCGGAGGGTAGAGGTCGGGGTGTTTCCACCAAAGAGTGAAGTGGGAGCTGAGGGACAGTCGAGATTCTTTGTTGTGGAGAATGAAAATGGAGATGAGGGCCGAGGTAAAGTCCTCTCTAACAGAGTTGAGTTTTGCGTATGTTTTGAGTTCTTTGTAGAGAGCAAGGTGCAAACAAGCCATATATGTCTTTGGAAGGCTGTTACAAAGGTATCAGTGATTTCAGCAGAGGGATAAGAAGTTGGGTCTACCCGACGTTCTTGTCATATGCGGTGGAAAAGGGTTGCTAAGAAGATAAACTAGGCAGAATTAAACACTTTGGAATTTAGGGGCCCGGTAGTAGTTATTGAATCGTGAGGGGTATGTTAGGGAAGAGTGTATTGAAGAAGGTCATTCGCTGTCGGAGACGGTGTAAGCGAGGGTGTAGGAGGAAGCAATGTTCTATTGTTCCCTCTTCTCCAGAGAAGGGGCATGCGCTCATTCCACTGCGGCGGTAATGGGTGCGACTGGCGACTGGTATGGAGCGAAAAGGGATCTTTGGGGCGAAGTTCTAAAGGGAGAAAGTAATGTTTCGCCCGAAAAAAGCGCCAATATAATTGGGGTTTCCAAGAATTTGTCACTCCAGTTTGTCTCATACGATGGAGTGAAGTTATGTTGCTTAAGGAGACGGTGGTATACTCTGGTCAAGGGTAGCAGTGGTTCTGAGAATCTTTAGCATGGGATTGAAGGGCGATCTGATAAGCCTATCACTCGGTCCTCTGAAGATATGAAAACTGCGATGTGGATTTTACATTGAACTTGAGATGCTCTAGCCCATGGGTGGGCACGGAGGGTGAGGTGGATGGGGTCTTTCTCAAGTGGTACGACCGCCGAGACTGAGGGACTAGGAAAGTGAAAGAGTAGTTTAATCGGTAGGCCTATAAGGTCTTTGATGGTAAAGTATGCGGTGTGGGGGTGTGCGAGGGGGAAGGAAGATCCTAGAGTGAGGCTTCCTCTCCAGGAGAGGGGTATGGATTCCACAAGGGTTTGAAGGATGCGTTGTTGGGCCGCTATCCAAGATGAAGGTGGATGCGTGACGAGTTCCTAGAGGGTGATCCCTTGGGATAGAAGCCATGGTTCCTATCCCTGTAATCCAAATGGGTGTCCCATGTCATTCAAGATGTATCTGTTGAAGGCAACATATCTTTGAGAGAGTTTTTAAATACTGCTCTTGGGGTCCAACGTGATAAAGTTCTTGAAAGGCGTGATCAGTTTAGTGTGGATGCTGGGGAGCTTCAGTCGTAATATGAATGGATGGGAGAGGAAGACGTGACCCTGTTTTGGGAGGTCTTGGGAGAACAGGAGTGTATGTTTCCACTCTGCTTCTCTCAGCAGAAGAAAGGAGTAAATCCATCTGGCATTTCGTGCTTCAATTAAAACACTAGGCCACTTAATCCTTGGTCCTCCTTGTGAGGTGGGACAGAATGCAGATGCAAGCGAGAATAGTCTTAGTCCTTGACCATCGCCCTCTTTTGTCGTGTTGGAGGAGAGGAAGTTGAAGAGAAGAGTGTTGAAAAATTTTAGGTGGTCTGGTATTGGAGGGCATACATAGCTATAACAGAGGAATTAAGCGCTGAGGTATGCATTGATTGCTATAGCTTTGGTCTGGATTGAGGCCCGTATTCTTTGCCACTAGGAGACAAATGCTTCGAGTCGGCGCAACATTAGGTTCCATGTGTGGTCTGAGTTAAGGGCTGGGAGGAAGAAGTGGCATAGGATGCGAAAAGGGGCGTCTGCGACTAGGAATGGAGAGTTAATCGGGGGTGGCGTGTGGTTACCGTTTGGGTGAATGTTTGTCTTGCGGTCGTTTTTGCGGAGTCCTTTGTATCTCGCGCGTGTTTGAAGACAACGGGCATCAGTCTGGATTTCACTCTCGGACGAGAGGATGAGAGTCATATGATCTGCATAGCCAACGATGGATTTACGAAGATGTGGAGCGATAGGTAATCCTTGGAGGTGGTGAAAGAGGAGATCTGCGATGGGTTCCATTGCATAGATGAAGAGCAGGGGAGCTATGGGACAGCCTTGTCGTACCCCTGACTGGAGGATGATGTGGGAGGTGAGGTGTCCATTTATCAAGAATTGCGTTGTAGTATGGTAGTGTAGTAGATTGGCCCACCGGATGAAGGATTCTGGAAATCCAAGGTGTTGTAAAGCTACATATAGGTATTCTCGGTTGAGGGAGTTGCATGCTTTTTCAAAGTGTGCCGCTAGTTAGTAGAGTGGAGAGGAGGTGAGAGTAGACCAGTGGTACAAGTCAGACAGCTGCGATAGAGCATGCTAAATGTTTTGTCCTGTGACAAAGCCAGTGTGGTTTTGGTGGATAATGTGCGGGAGTGCTTTTGCCATCCGGATTGCGAGAAGCCTGGCCAATATTTTGTATTCCACAATCAAGAGAGAAATTGGCCTGTAGTGTGCAATGTCGTATAGGTCTCCATACATAAACCCTAAGGGTGGTTATCTCATTGTAGAACTGGAGGAACTGGGATGCGATATGAGGGATGAAGGTTTTGCAAAATTCTTCACTGATGCCATCAGGCCCTGAATTATTGTAGAGTGTCTGAGAGAGTGCTGCATCTACCACCTCACTACGAGTGATCAGCACCGCGAGTTCGGCTAGTATGTGGGATGGGATACGTTTCCTGTTTTGTGGAAGCAGGATAGGGACAAAGCTTTTAATATGTTCTGGCTATTGGTAGATGCATTGGAAGAAATATTGTGTGATGCGAGATAATGCTTCAGGTTTATATTGGAGGGAGCCTTCAGCATCTCGTAAGGCAGGGACAGTCGATGAGCTTTTTGGAGGCTCAATTTTTTCTATGATCAATAGGGTGTTGGAGTTGGTAGTGAGGTATTGGGGGTCCTTGGAGGGGGGATGGCTGCCATCCCATCAACACGAATGCGTTCCGTCCAGCATACTAATGGTTAGGCTTGGAGCTGGGTGTATGTCGTGGGGCCATGGATGGTTGAGGCCTGGGACGTTCTCGTTTGTTGCTTTGAGCATAGTGGTACAAGAGAGAGGGTCTGCAAAGGCTCTATGGGTGTAACAAGGAGAGAGTGTACAGTGGACAGGCGGGGAGATTGCCATGGTTCCTTTGAGGTTTGTTTGTACTTTGGGGGGTTTCAAAGAGTGAGGTTTGGGAAGAAGGGGGGATGATAGGATTGTGTGGTTGTGGGTTAGACTTCATAGGAAAGGGTGTTTATTTGAGTATCTTGCATGGGTTGTGGGATTCATTGCAAACATTGGAGGATTTGTAAGGTTGTAACGAAGGATACATGCTTGGAGGAAGCGAAGATCAAAGCCCCAAGGGGCATGACATCGGAAAGATACGTTGCTCGTGAGGTGGACGTGTATTTGGGATAGGAAACAAAGGAGGAAATAGAATGCATCACACACAAAGAGTAGGAGCAAAGTTGGACGTTTGTAACTCCTCTCTGGCTTCTTTGGAGATGGTTTGGGGAGGATTGGATGGGCACCAGGGTTTGTGTGGCAGATCGGGGGGGGGGGGTGAGGAAGACGCGTACAACAACGGTAGTATGTACACAAAGAAACACGCCAATTGTGAGTGGGTATGTGTCTATGAGGGTGAAGTGCGGTATGAGGAAATAAGTGAGCTATACCTTGTCAACAAGGTAGGGATGCCACTTGAGGAAGCCTGGCGCGGAGCGTCTTGGGTGGGGTTTACGGAGGTTGCCAGGGTACGGTTCCCTAGCTATGGGAGCAGTGGCCGAGGTTGACCCGGTGTCCATGTCGATGCGGGTCTCGGAAGGTGACTGTCCACGTGGAGGTGCTGCAGAGGAGTATCGCGTTGCCATCCAACGTTGACAGGTGCGGTTCAGCTCCTGGAAAGATGCTGAAGGTGAGACGAGGAGGGTGGCTTTTGCATTGGGCACCGTAAGGCTGTGTTTGAGGGCCGCGACATGAGCGGGAATGTTGATGTGGGCAGCCATGTCTTCCAGGTTGTTGTCAAAGAACGGGCCGCAGTTGGCGGCCTGTTTTGCCAGAGGCATGTGAAGTGCTCACGGTTGGCGGTAACTACGGTGAGCATGATGCCAATATCGTCCTCGAGGTATGCCTGGAGGGTGCGTTTCTTGAAGACTGAGCCTGAAGTACAAAGAACGGTGGTGAGATTTGTGGCATACGAGAGAAAGGAGGAGCGTGAGATTAGAGAAATACTTAGGATTTGCCTTGTGGATTGTGATGAGGGTGTCTGGTGGACGTGCTTGTGTGTGTCCAGGGAGAAGATGCGATTGTGCGCTGTCTTGTGGTTGAGGCCGCACTAGGCACAGATAAACATCTCCACATTGAAAAGGGTTATGAACTTGTCGGAGTGGTCGAACTTGAGCCCTGCCGGGAAGTTTCCTAGTGTCTTGTTGTTGTCATGAGGCACTGCAATGCCTCAAATGGTCCCATTCCTCTTGCCTGTCAGGGGATCCTAAAAATAGTGCAGGTAAAGTAAGCCTGCAAGAAAGGGGCGGGTCTAGGTGGGGTGGATGACATTGCATAGCAGGCTCATGACATTGTCAAGATCGTATTGTTTTGGCTTAATCTTCACGAGGAGCACCCATACCTTGTACTCAGGCTTGGCCTCTAGATACTCCTCAAAATCAGGGCATGCAATGTGGGAAGCCGTGATGCTCAAGTCTGTACCTTGCTGCGTGAACGTGAAAGGGCAAGCGACCATCGCACACAGCGTAATGTTTGGGCCCGTATGTGGAAGTGTGACGAAGATGTGATGGTACACAATTCCACGCCTAGGCATTGGTTCTGCTTCCTCTGAGTGTACTGCTGCTATGTTTTCTTCTTGCAAAAGATTTTTCTCTACCAGAATGTCCAGAAAGCAAAAGATAACAGCAGATGAGAGATCCTTCATTTCAGAGAGGAATGACAGTGCAAGCATTCGACCAACAACAGTGTCAGCAAGCCGTGAGGCTTCAAGGATAGCCTCCTTTTCTGAAACCTCTTTTTGTGCGGCTAAAACACGAGTCTGTTGGATGGAGTAGACCTGCTGTGGTAGATCAGGAGGGTTGGTGTCGCCCGTTGGGGTTGAGGTGGGTGGGGCATTTGGAGGGGGAGTAGCTTGGGGGGCAATCTGTGCAACTCCGCATGGGAGGGATGCACGTAAGGGTTCAGCACTGTTCTCTCCTGCATGACACACAGAATGGAGGGTAAGAAGGTATTTGATGAGAAAGAGGATGGGAGAGCTGTGGGGAAGGGGGAGGATGTCGGGTTAGGATAGGGTGAGGTTCAAGCATGGCGGGCTCAATGGAGGAGTGGTGTCCCACAGATTGATTTGAGGATCTTGGGCGTTCTTCATGGGGCGGCGGAGCAACGTGGGTCTCATTGGGATGTTGAGCAGCATCAAGGATGGCGACGGTGCCTGCTTGGGATGGGGGTTGCGTCATTGATGCGGCCATTGCATTGAGTCGTTGTGTTTCACCTACAAGTCTGAGGGGAAGTGAGGCAAGGAGAGATGTGTGAGGGGAGGGACGTGAGCATGCGTCATACAGTCTTGCAATATTGGNGAACTTGTCGGAGTGGTCGAACTTGAGCCCTGCCGGGAAGTTTCCTAGTGTCTTGTTGTTGTCATGAGGCACTGCAATGCCTCAAATGGTCCCATTCCTCTTGCCTGTCAGGGGATCCTAAAAATAGTGCAGGTAAAGTAAGCCTGCAAGAAAGGGGCGGGTCTAGTTGGGGTGGATGACATTGCATAGCAGGCTCATGACATTGTCAAGATTGTATTGTTTTGGCTTAATCTTCACGATGAGCACCCATACCTTGTACTCAGGCTTGGCCTCTAGATACTCCTCAAAATCAGGGCATGCAATGTGGGAAGCCGTGACGCTGAAGTCTGTACCTTGCTGCGTGAACGTGAAAGGGCAAGCAACCATCGCACACATGGTAATGTTTGGGCCCGTATGTGGAAGTGTGACGAAGATGTGATGGTACACAATTCCACGCCTAGGCATTGGTTCTGCTTCCTCTGAGTGTACTGCTGCTATGTTTTCTTCTTGCAAAAGATTTTTCTCTACCAGAATCTCCAGAAAGCAAAAGATGACAGCAGATGAGAGATCCTTCATTTCAGAGAGGAATGACAGTGCAAGCATTCGACCAACAACAGTGTCAGCAAGCTGTGAGGCTTCAAGGATAGCCTCCTTTTCTGAAACCTCTTGTTGTGCGGCTAAAACACAAGTCTGTTGGATGGAGTAGACCTGCTGTGGTAGATCAGGAGGGTTGGTGTCGCCCGTTGGGGTTGAGGTGGGTGGGGCATTTGGAGGGGGAGTAGCTTGGGGGGCAATCTGTGCAACTCCGCATGGGAGGGATGCACGTAAGGGTTCAGCACTTTTCTCTCCTGCATGACACACAGAATGGAGGGTAAGAAGGTATTTGATGAGAAAGAGGATGGGAGAGCTGTGGGGAAGGGGGAGGATGTCGGGTTAGGATAGGGTGAGGTTCAAGCATGGCGGGCTCAATGGAGGAGTGGTGTCCCACAGATTGATTTGAGGATCTTGGGCGTTCGTCATGGGGCGGCGGAGCAACGTGGGTCTCATTGGGATGTTGAGCAGCATCAAGGATGGCGACGGTGCCTGCTTGGGATGGGGGTTGCGTCATTGATGCGGCCATTGCATTGAGTCGTTGTGTTTCACCTACAAGTCTGAGGGGAAGTGAGGCAAGGAGAGATGTGTGAGGGGAGGGACGTGAGCATGCGTCATACAGTCTTGCAATATTGGAGGAGGGAGAGGGAGGGGGGCACCTGGAGTTTCCCGGGCCCGATTGTCTGGGGAATGCAGTCGTTTACGTGAAGAGGAGGGCGGGTCGGCCTCAATGGCATCTAACTCCGTATCTGTGAAGAAGTCATTGACAGATCCGTCGAAAAGAGCATCTGCGCGAGGGAGCCGTGGTGGAAAAAACAGTGTTATGTCTGGCTAGAGAGGCCGATAGTCCAGATCAGCACGCCGTCTGCTGGGCAGGTTCGTGTGGGGGAGCCCAGGGGCCGTACAGACGTGCGCGAGGAAGAGATGGTAGGGTAGAGGGAGGGGGGGAACGTGTTGGAGGTTGGTGGGGGAGTGGGGTAAGGCGGGAGGGGGAAGAGAGATGAGTTGGGGGGAGGGAGTGAGGGGGGGTTAGGGAGGACCACCAAACGTGGTCCGGTGGTCTATCCGTTGCTGACGGTCCTACGATGTGAAGGAAGTGAGGGTGGGGTGGAATGTGGGCAGTGAACATAATGGGAGAGGGGGGTTCTGGGACGGGGAGGGGCAAGGCACATGCTCCAGCGGCTAGCGGTGAATGTGGATGGGAGAAGGGGTGGGGGTGGGGAGCTAACCTGCCTGGGCCGCGCCGTCGATGTCTTGCGGTGCCGGCACTGGCAGTCCTGTTGGTGTAGCCACATCTCTGATAAGAGTGTCATTTTCAGCACCGTCGTCCTGTTCACCTCCATGGACGGGACTCGGATCCATGGTGGCCCTGCAGGAGTGGGTAAATGTGGGGTTAGTGCAAGGAGATAAGAGAAGTTGCTTAGGATAGGAGGAGAGGGATGCAAAGTTGTGGGGGAGGCTGCTTGAAAACTTTCTGGTTTGGACGAACCCACGTGGCCAGGGTCGCTGGCGTGGGTGTGGAGTGGTCTGCCCGCTCTGGCGGGGTTACGGAATGGCATGTAAAGTACGGCCGGCTGGTGTGATAGCTGGGAGCAGGCGGGTGGGTGCGTCCCTCGGCTGTCGCGATGCTTGTGGCGCAAGCGGGGGAGGGGGGGGGGATGCGTGATGCATTGCAGGTGGGTATGCAAGCACTTGCGTCGGTCGCAATGCCTCCGTCGTTGCAAAAACAATGCGAAAAGGTGAAAATCAGGGTCAGGTAGCTGAAAGCCGGCACGGGTAGTGTTTGGACGTACCGGGGGGGATTGGTTTTTGAGCTGGCCACAGATATGACGGCCGATAGGTGGAGAAGTAGGAAAAAGGAAAAACACACGTACCGGGGGGGATTGGTTTTTGAGCCGGCCACAGATATGACGGCCGATAGGTGGAGAAGTAGGAAAAAGGAAAAACATACCTTCTGAAGAAAATGTGCGTATCAGCGCCAACGCAGGAAAGAATCCGTCGGTGGCGGTGCCGGAGCTGTGGTGTCATGGTGAATGAGAAGGAGAGGGCTTGGTGCTGACTCAATGGGGATGCTCCAATGAGATGTAGCCGCATATGTGGAGCCAAGGAAGGAGGGCTTGGGGAGCCTCATCGTGGAAGCGTTTGTCCATTGCGTCCCTTTTCAAATTTTTTTGGCTTCTTGTCTCGACTCAGGTGGGAGGGGGTATCTTAGCACTTCAGGGAGCCAAGGGGATGAACCCAGCCACAAGATTGTAGTATTCATTCTGAAAGGCATTAGTGCCTCCATAAAATGATAAACTTTAGAGAAAAGAAAACATGGCATTGGGGCTCATCTATGAGAAAACAACAGAGACTAATGGGATTCAATACATCATGGTTGTAGGACATCAGACGGATTTTGTATCTTCTGACTTTCTTAGCCAAAATCCACGATACAAGACTTTTTTTCACGTATGAAGGAAAAAGGGCCCCCAACGTTTTTTTTTCTTTTTTCTGGGGGAATAGAAGGGTTTGTCCAAGTTTCTTGCCATAAGAGATGAAACAACATATTGCGTATAATGGTGAAGTATGTGATTACATGTAAGAATAGAAGAAAGGAATACAATCTTTAGCTACAAGTTTAATTAAAATCCTGCCCTATCCAAGACTTAAAAAAATGAAAAATGTATATGCACACTGCTTTTCATGCGCGATCATCAACGCTTGTTCCAATGAAGCATGCAAAACAGGGTGATAGGTGTCCTCACCCAATTACAACCATCACAAATAAGTGAGGACCTATCCTTCCTATGAGTTTCTCTTTTCAAGACTATGTGCTCCGTATTCAACTTGCAAATGAAGTTTAAACTCTACCCTGACTGGCATTTAGGACTGTAATTTTGCGCTAGCTCATGCTGGACCGTGTAAAAGCAAGGCCTAGCAGGTACGCTTTATACACGTGGGGAGTCTCAAAATCCTCAGGAAAATACCTAGCAAATCCTCACTAGTCACAAAGCCCTCTATTAAGGGGTTTGTAAATCATTTTTTATTGGTCAATGTCATCATTTTGACATCGCATGCCATGCAATATGGACATGGCAATTGCACCAGTTTTTCCTTTTTATTTAGTTTTGTCTACAATACGTGGTTATATCAAACACAGGATAGACAGAGTCAATATTCTACGTACCGCGGTCATTGCAACTTTACCAAGAAAACTATGGGTTTGTAACTTCTGCAGCAAATTAGAAATCAAGCAACGTTGAAAGTAAATGGTTCAAGGGATCCAAGGAAAATATGAGTTGATTCTATGTGACAATGAAGTTGAGGACATACCAAGGAAGCAGTGTGCAATGGTCACGTATTTTCAGAAAAAAGGATAAAGGAAATATAAATCCGAGTTTATAAATCAAGTGTTGTAAGCTATAAGAATGGAAAAAGAAGGAGTGTGGGTATGGTGTTCCATATCGAGAGGAAGGTGACAGAATTTTTGACAAATGAAGGGCTAATGAGAGTATCTATAGGGTTGTTTGTCATGTCAGTTTACTCTGTATGAAAATCGATACGACGGACGAGTAAGAAGTCACTAGTAGACTTAATGAGGGACAAGGGATAGAAGGGAGCTGATGTATAGGAACTACTGGCTGGTGCGGAACTCTTTGCGACTGTCATTTCCGTTCGACATCCACATTTCATGTTTTTTTTCTCCTTTGTTGCTGGATAAGGGTGTTACCTTTGGCACGTAAACAACTCCAAGAGTAGAACCTGACCACCAATGAGTGATGTGTATGTAGGAAAGAGATGTAGATTCTTGTGCTTCTACTAGATCGTGAGGAAGGAGGCAAGTCTAAAGTCAAAACCGGAACTCATTGATTGAAAAGTTGCATGAACCAACTTTTGCAAGGGTCGAGGGAGATTCTAGTGTTTTTGTCCCTTTTTTGGTAAAGGGCCGATTCTTTTTACCCACTTTTGAAAAGTTCCAATGCAGGTAAAAAACATTCCTCACAAACTATGAAGATTCCCCACCCTTCAGAGATGATAAAACAGACTGCCAAGTGTAGTGTATGGACCATTTTTAGGATTAATAATGGTCCACGAATATCTACGGTGTGATTCGGGGACTCAAAGCTAGTCTCCCGGGGTGTCCTCGGTCATAAAATAATTTTGGGCTAGATTCCGGATTGACTATAGCCCAGAAAATACGGTTCACGTGGATTTAAGACAAGAGGAGTGCCAAGATGGAAGATTCATCGCGTCACTCCTCCTCCACTCTAGTTGGTCGCTAGGGTCCTGTATCCACGTGGCTGTGCCACGTGCAACGATAGGGTATTTTGGTTGCATGTTTGCAAATATGCCCTATGACGACCGTGTCCGTTTCCCCGTGACGCGTCTCAGCCAAAATGGCTGAGGCCAGTCACTCGGCCTCCTTGGACTGACTATTATGAGGGCCTACGTTTTGGTTCCATAGTTCGTCGCAAAACAGCCCAAAGCTGTTGCACCACTTTTTGGCAAGAGGTTCATGCTTTCCCACAATTTTCTCCGTTTCGAAAGTAAAAAAACCTGTGTCTAATTCCCACATTTAACTACATGATTCTGATACCCACTTTCATTGTCAGCGGGTTCAATACCCGGGCTTGTTTTGTTGCCTAGACGACCACCTTGTTCCCAAAGGTTACGACCAAGGGACCAAAAAAAGTCGGCACGTCTTGTACAGGTGAAATGTTTTACGTTTTTAAAACATTGTGTAGAAACGGTTTGACCATGCCAATTGGCATGGTCAATCATAAGGGCCATGTGGAGGTTGGAAAAGGACAACCAACCACGAGGGGCTTGTTTTGATCACCTCCAAAAAGACAAGGAAAATATAATTGATGCCACCATACCACATTTTGGTTACTTGGAAATTTGTCAAAACCTCGCCATGGTAGGTGAGAGGTTTTTACCGTACCCTTAGTCCATCGGCGACTTCCCGTTTATTGAATAAAATATACCCGAACAGGCTCTCGACAAAAGGAAGGAGAGCACAAAACGAAGTGGGAAACACAACAGACAGAATCCTCAGATTATCATAACTGTAAGCATGAAAGTATTACGTAGCTTCGAAATGTCGGTTTCGCTCTATAGCGACGTGACTCGGGTATGACCCGTAAGAAGAGGGGACTCGGAGAAGTCCGAGGCCATTCCTCGACCCACTCACGACTGAAACATTGAGAGCTTTCACATTTTGACGCTATTTACTTGGTAGATTTATACACTGGTATTAAAGCCACAAGTCCTACGCAGACGGCCCAAGTAGTATTTCTGTTCATGGGACGACTGCCAGCCCTCTAAGGCAACAGTTCTAGCCCCTTGAGCGACTAAGGTGGCCCACTCCAGGACTCTCTCAATCACCCACTTCGTTCCACACAAGTGCTAGTTAACTGCGGTGAACTTGTGCGTCCGGAAACGGGCTCCTGGGATCAAGCGCAACAGCAAATTGCGCTAGCCGGGCCATTTGTTATGCCAACAGAGCCTCCTGGAACGACAACAAGGCCCTCCTAATGCGTTGGAACCATCCAAGGTGGACCAGGGGCGAGCTGAGCCGTGCAGCCAATTTCTTGGGGCGTTGGAGCTCGAGGTCTCGAAGGAAGACCGCCACGGACAAGGCAGAAGTTGGTCCCGGGAGCAGAACCTCAAAAAATCCATTGCAACCTCAATACAACTCCATTTCTTACTCTGTTTTCTTGTTGGATTCATAATTTTGAGCTCTTTGTTTTGCTTTCTAGCTAGAGGCCAAATTGTGCCATCCGGCCGTGGCATAGTTGGTCTCTCACTTCTTTGCATAGCATCCTTGAAGCTCCTCCTAAATAGAGTGAGATCAATCTCCTCTTTAGTTGAGTAAGTTGGTGTGTTAGCAGAAACGCTAGTGTTGTACGCTTGAAGTTTATTGAGATTATCTCCTCCTTAAACATACACTTGATTTAGTCAAGAAAGTTCGAAGTTAGTGAGCTAGACTCCTCCTTGCAAAGAAACTCACTTGATAACACTCACAAGGATTCCAAGTTTGGAGAAGAGGGTAAGAGCAAAAGTTTGAAGTGAGTAGCATTACAAGAGCAAGTGCGTAATCCACCTTACAATAAAAATCATAATTCGAATCCCTTCCAGTGTTACGCTCTCTTGGCAAAAGCTCTTGCCTTGGCCATGGCGGCGAGGGCAACCGGATTGTCAACCATTCTCTGTGGTCTGCCTTCGACGGGCACACCCAATCATGGAACCAAGCGACGAGGTTTTATCCGCCATGCTTTACGAGAGGGAACTAAAGCTCCCATTTGAAATCCACAACCTCCCAAGAAGTGGGAAATGGGGGACGGAGACGTGAGAAAACATTTGCACCTCACGAACCACTTCTGCGCCGTCCAGCGTACATGCTCATTGTCGAAGATGACCACGAGCACTTGATATTCGACACTGAAGGAGGCACCGGGAGCCCTGCTGAGGAGGTTGAGGCAGAACCGCCAAGATGAGTCATGAGCTTATCCTGGACGCAACTCCGGGTGGCAATGTTCATGCTTACGAGAATGTCAACCTCTTGGGGGGAGCTGACGGGGACGTCTCGGAAGAGGGGATGATGGCCAAGGACAAAGAACCCAACAAAATGCTCGAGGATTAGAATGGCGTCAAAACTCTCAAGCTTGAAGTCTCTGAGACATCAGATGACGAAGACACTGAACCTCAGCCGGAGGAAAATGATCAGGAGGCCAATGCAGGCATCTGCCACAGGCCCACGCACATCCTTGGGCCACTTGGGAGGCGTCATGTGCATTTCAAGGATGATGGCGATGGCAACTAGGGCGAGCCGTCCTCTTACCAGCGCCTTCGTGTCGAGGTTGCTAGGCAAGATTCTGAGGTGCCCAGTCCCTTGGACACTACTGTAGGTGAACTGAGGAGCTCCAGCACTAATTACATAGGCTATGAAGAATCCCTCTGCAACCTTGGTCTCGCAGGTTCCCCAAGCATTCACCGTGCTTTTCTCAAGGCCGTTCGCCTGCTCGAAGTCAAGGAGGATGTTGCGATGCTGAAAGCACGACTTAGTTTAGAAGGCTACAACGTCGTCGTTGGAATTGTGGGAGCAATGGCGCATAGTTACGAGAAAACCGTGGCCGCATTGCGGTTACAGTTTAGCTGCAGCTACGTCACCAACCGAAAGCTATCAGAGGAGAATAAGAAGCTTCACAGAGAGCTTGTTGTTACACTGCACCATGCTGAGGAGGAAGCCACTGCAAGGGAAGTGCTGAAAGCAAAGCAACATGAGGTGGCCCACATCTACAAAGCTGCAGCTGTGTGTGAGGCAGGAGAGGCGACTGAACACGCATTCAAACGCCAAGAGCAAGCTCGAGTTGAGACGCGTTGCGCTAGTGTGCAGCCAACACCGACAACTACCTCCACCCTCGTAGTGTAACCCGCCACAGTTGGGAAACTGACGAGTACTAGCATGATGGATCACTCTCTGTTTGACCCTGTTGATAAGTACAATGGCAAGTCCAATGTACACACGTCGTTGAAAGGTTTTAAGGTACAGTTGTAGCTGAGGAAGGTGTCCATGGAGGATTAGGAGGCCCAAGGCACCTAGCAGTAAGCCTCGAGCAGTTCAAGTAGCAGATAGGTGTATGGTATACGAAGGAGCGATAGGGTAGCCCCACATGGAAAGAGTATGAGGAACTCATGGAGGGGATGTTCTCACACTCAAAGGCTTCACAGGCAGCAAAAGTTGACCTGTAAAGGTTCAGACAAGGGATAATGACCTTGAACCATTATGTGGAGGTCTTCTACAATACGGTCCAGTGTGTCAAACCGCGTCAGATGATCGAAGACACAAAGATCACTCTCTTCCTACATGACCTAGCCAGTCAGCAGCTCAAGTTCCACTGCATCACAGACAAAGACCACAAGCGGTGGACATGCTTGCAGGTGGTAACAAAGTTTGTTTTGGAGACGTACAACAAGAAGTCGGCCTTATGGGACACGACGACTCCAGGGCAAAGATTGACTTCGCAAGCTTCCATGGGAACAGAGGGGGAAAGCTGTGAGAGTGTGTGCTCTCTAAAGAATAAGGCGTAGTGTGTGGAGAGCACAGTCTTAGTGGAAAGATAGACTTTGAGAAGTCAGAAAGCCAGAGCTCGAAACCACAGGTTATTCCAGGTTAATGACAATGATCACAGTACAGGGTATTCATACTGTTCGGCCGGCTAGTCCTGGCCCTGGCCTACTCCTCTCCTAGCTTGCTACAACAAGCTACTTGCACTGTATCCGGTGCCCTACTTGCACTTGTCCCTGGTGTCCTACTTTCACCCAATGGATGGTGAGATAAGTCCTTGGCCGTCGATTGTCCAGATCGACGGTCTGTCTTTTCTCTCGGTAAGCCGTCGCACTAGCTCAATGCCTCCCGACGGTGGGTACGGTCGCCTTGTTACGTACTGTGGCCATTGTGTGGTCGCTCCCACTGGAACTCCATCCACGGCTGACCGCACGACTTGTCGGGAGCCGGCTCCGGAGATAACGCCTTGGTGGATAGCGTATGTGATACGCTGCTCGCCGAGAGGGTGAAGCCACCCCTGCGTGGCGTGTTTGGAATGCCACGTGGGAATTGTGCATGAAATAACCCCCTAGCATCAGCGTGATCCTCAAATCGATGCTCACTCGCTTGCTTTGCTCACTCGCTCCTCTTCCTTGCGTCCTCCTAGCCGCGGTCAAGCGGACCTGAGTGGGACCGCAAGCTGAATTTCCAGAAATTGAAAAAGGCCCGTGTGTCCCTAAAACTCAGATGAGCTCTGAGGATGCTAGAAAAATAGGACACCTTGTTACATTCACCACCCCCATTGGAGGCGCAACATCCTGGCATGCCTAAGCCACTCCTGGAGAACAATATTGGTACCCCCGATATGGAAGTTGGCCTTTGGCTCCCAAGAGTTGTGCTCTGCTAGGTACCCCTTCCACTGCACCAGAAACTCACGCCGACGTCCCCTCCGGCGGTCTGCCAGAATCTTCTCCAATTCAAACTCCTCACTTCCTTCAACCTGGAATGTAGGAGGTGGAGCTGTCCCGTGACCTTGAAAGAAGGTGTTGGGATTGTGATAGGCATGAAGCGGGGAGATGTGGAACATCAGATGGATTGTGCAGTGCAGTGGCAGCTCCAAATGGTACGATACGGCCAACCTCTTTTCCACGATACGGACTGGACCAACCCATCACGGCTTAAGCTTCGGGCTCCTGACTCCCAGCAGCTGCATGTTGGCAGAATTCAGCATCACCTGATCCCCCATTGGGAACTCCTTCGCAAATCGATGTTAATTAGCCTGCTGCTTCTGTTGCTTCTATGCTTGTAACAATTGTTCTCCCACCACATTCCATGTGGTGGCAAACCCATCAGCAATCTGCTGCACAACCGGAAGAGATGTTGCCATAGCAAGGGCGGCTGGGCTCAGTGGCTGGTGGCCATAAACCACCTCAAACGTTGACTTTCCTGTTGATGCTGACACCGCTGAGTTGTAAGAAAACTTTGCCACTCCGAGTGTCTCTTCCCAATCCTCTCCATCCGTTGGAACCATGCTTTGTAGCAGTTGCTCCAATGTCTGGTTTGTGTGCTCCGTCTGCCCATTGCTTTATGGGTGGTATGCTCTGGTGAGATGCAACTGCGTGCCCAGCTTCCCCATGAGATCTCTCCAGAATCGTGAAGTGAAGCGTGGACCCCGATCTGAGACCACCGACTACGGCACTCCATGCAGCTTGATGACATGAATGAGGAGGAGTTGAGCTGCTCCAGTAGCTGTGATGCTCTCAAGACATGCGATGAAGTATGCCATCTTGGAGAACCAGTCCACCACCACCAACACTGTGTTGTTGCTCTACTGCATCATAGGCAAACCGTCGATGAAGTCAAGCAAGATTTCTGTCCATGGCCTCTCAGGTACATGCAATGGTTGCAGCTCCCCAGGTGGCTTGGTCCTCCGTGCCTTGATGCGTTGGCACACATCACAAGTGCTCATAAACCTCTTGCAATCAGTCGCCATTGAAGACCACCAGTATTGACGTGCCAAGACTTTGAGCGTCTTGTCGAAGCTGAAGTGACCCGAGTAGTGGGTGTCATGCGCCTCCTCTAGTAACATCTGCTTCAGTGGCACATTGTCTGTCACGACAATCTTCTGCTCTTGTCCCCTTCGCCAATATACTCTATCCCACGTGGCGTTTCCAGCATACCACCCGTGAACTCACCGTCCACGCCATAGCTATACTTGAATAGGCTATGCATGACCGAAGATCCCATCAGCACTGAGATGGCATTGAGGCTCAAGTATGGCCTCCTCGACAAAGGATCTGCCGAATTCACCTTCCTGGGCTTGTAGTGGATCTTGTCATCAAAACTCCTTCCAAGAATTCCATCCAACGAGTCTGCCGGCGACTGAGGTTTGGCTGCGTCTTCAGGTACTTCAAGGTATAATGCTCCGTGAAGACCACGTAGCACTACGATATCATGTAGTACCTCCAGTGCTTGAACGCATGGATAACTGCCAGAATCTCCTTCTCATGGATTGCGTAGTTCAGCTCTGCACCTTGCAGTTTGCACGATGAGTACGTAATCGGCTGCGGCCCCTTCCCGTGATCCTGAATCAGAACCGCCCCAATAGCATAGCTGCTTGCGTCCGTCGCCATGACGTACTCCTTGGATGAATCCAGATGGACCAGGACCGGAGCATTACACATGGCAGCCTTGAGCTCCTCAAAGCTCTTATACTCCTTCTTGCTCCATTCCCACTGGTGATCCTTCCTTATTAGCTGAGTCAGTGGCGTACCCGTCTTCGCGTATCCTTGGATAAACCTCCGGTAGTAATTGATGAACCCCAAGAAAACCTGGATGTCATGCACGCACCCTGGTGTCGGCCACTTCTTTACTACTTCCACCTTCTTTGGATCCATGCAAAGACCTTTGCCACTCACAATATCCCCAAGGAACTTCGTTTTCCGCTTCTCGAACTCACACTTGGAGAGCTTTGAAAACAAATTCTCTTTCCAAAGAATGTCCTGTACCTGCCGAAAGTGTTACTGATGCTCTTCCAGAGTTCAGGAGTAGATGAGGATGCCGTCAAGGAACACCATACAAACTGGTCTAAGTAAGGATGGAAGGTCCTGTTCATGAGGCTCATGAATATTGTAGGAGCATTGGTCAACCCAAACGGCATCACGAGGTACTCAAAATGGCCGTACCGCATCCAAAACGCCGTCTTCTCCACATCCTGCTCCACAATCCAGATCTGATGGTACCTTGAGCATAAATCAATCTTGTTGTAGTACTGCACTCCCCTCAGCTGGTTAAACAACTCCTCGACCCTTGACAATGGGTACCGATTCTTGATTGTCACGTTGTTTAATGCGTGATAGTCCATTCACATCCACAGCTCCCCTGTCTTCTTCTTCACAAAGAGGACTGGTGCAGTATAGGTTGACACCGATGGCCTGATGAACCCCTGTTCTGTTAACTCCGAATCAGTTGGAGGAGTCCAACTGATTATTCAGTTCACCCAGATCATTATTGCTCATGTGATTAGCAGCCCGCACCGTTGGAGTTGCTCCAGGAACCAGCTCAATTTTGTGGTCGATGTCCCGCCTCAGTGGTAAACCCTTTGGCAGCTGAGCAGGAAACATGTCACCATAGCTGTCCAACACTCCCTTGATGCCTTCTGAGAGCTCTATTGCTTGTGATTTCTGTTGATTTATCTCTTGTTGCTTTGTGTCTGCTGCCAACACTTCCACCTCTTCAGCTGCTTCCTTCTGCCATACCCACACAAGGTACACTGGATCCCCCTTGCGCTGACAGCGGTTCAGCTACATGTAACTCAACTGAGGCGCCTTGCCTGCCTTGGAGTCCTTCTCCTCATCCCATAACGGCAAAACGATATGCTATTTGCATTTATTCACCTTCACCTAGCTGCGCACCCAATCCACAAAAAGGATTCCACAGGTGCAGCCAGTCACACCCCAAAATGGCACCGTAGACATCCATCGTGCACGTGCGGAAGTTAACCTTGCACGACAGCTTGCCTAGACGGACCCTCAAAGGTTTCAGAGGCAGTCCGTAGTCTAGCTCCCCTTGCACCAACTTGGCCTTAGTTGGCTTTCCAGGTAGCCATGCAAGCCCCAGCCTTTCCATGAGCTCGTCGCTGAAGAATGAATGCGACGTGCCGTAATCTCGCAATGCTTTAATCTGCTGGTGATTCTAGCACCCCTCGCCATTCGCAGAACCAGCTGATGAAATGTTTGGCTCTCATGAGGATTCTCGGAAGGATCCCACTCTCTTCGCTCTGCAGCAATACACCTGGCAGCTCCCTAGTTGTCGAAGGACTTTCGGGGCTCGTGTTTGCTGATGCAGACAAAGCTTTTCCAGTAGTTGGCCATCCTCCACTCACTGCTGGTTGTCGTTTCCCTGCTGCCTCTTCTTGCAGTCTTTCTTGTGGTGTCCAGGCTTTCCGCAGATCCAACAATTCCCACCACGCTGCTTGCTCTGCTGCTCCACTCCTTGCACTGCGTCGATCTCCATGGGGTAGGTTTGTTGGTGCTGTGCTTGACGATGAAAATTCTCTTGCTTCTCATGAAAGCCGCCTCAATGGTAGCGTAGCGCGTCGACACACTTTAAAGTGGCCACCATCGCCTGGAACTCTGTGATTCCACTCAGTGCCAGCGTGTGGTGAATCTCCGCCTTCAAGCCGTCACGGTACTTGTCTACCATCTCTGGCTCGCTCATGTCGTCAATCTCCGAGCACAACGCCAAGAAATGGCGTGTGTACTCTTGCACCGAGCCGATCTGCTTTAGCAACTTCAGCTTGTTGCGTGCGACCATGGAGGCATTCACAAGATCAAACCGCTCTTTGATTGCTTGCTCAAACGGCTCCCATGTCATCAGCATGTGCGCTTCAGCTTGTCCTGCGCTCGGCTGCCACAACACGGCATGTTGCACAGTTGCTTTCCCACCTCCACCTCAAGTGGCCAGCATATTGAGCTACCTCCACCAATCTAATGCTGCTCCACGTAGCAGTGTCACCGTGAATGGCACACGTAAAGCATCGTCCTCTGGAGGGTGACCCAGAGCCCCAAAGTAGTTGTTCATCGCAAACAACCAATTCCGAATGCTCGCACCCTTGACTGAGGGATTGAACGGTTCCGGAGCCTTTGGCTTTGGTCTTGGCGGACTCCTTGGCCGGGCCGCCCGAACCTGTCAAGCGTTATTCCCATCCCGCAGGTCACCCATCTACCGATTGAGACGCTCATTCTCCAGCTTGAGGACTCCCAGCTGCTCTACGATCTGCTGCAGGGCCTGCTCCATGGCTCTGGATGATTTTTGGCCATTGGAGAACCGCAAAAAAAAATTGGCAGCATTCTGGCAGTAATTGAACAATTTTCTTGTAGCAATTTGGCAGCTCGGGATGAACACCTGACGTCTTTGAAGTGCGTGGGAGTCACCCGTCATCTCCCGCATGCACACGATAGGTCGTACGAACACTCTGGAAATGTAGAAACATTATACAGAGGTTGGCTCGTACGTTGGCTTCAAAGTCTGGTCCAAAACTCTCCCTCTCAACCAGCCTCAACATTTTCCGGCGTAGTCCGTGCCTTTTGCTCCTTGAAGTTGGTAGAGCTCCGACAGTGCTTCCGCCCAACATGTGGCTCTGGCTCTGATACCAGATGTGAGAGTGTGTGCTCTCTGGAGAGTAAGGCGTAGTGTGTGGAGAGCACAGTCGCAGTGGAAAGATAGACTTGGAGAAGTCTGGAAGCCAGAGCTGGAAATCACAGGTTACTCTAGGTTAATGACAATGAACAAAGTGCAAGACATTTATACTGTTCGACCGGCTATTCCTGGCCCTGTCCTAATCCTCTCCTACCTTGCTACAACAAGCTACTTGCACCTGAATCACGTGCCCTACTTGCACTTGTCCCTGGTGTCCTACTTGCACCCAATGGATGGTGCGAGAAGTCCTTGGCTATCGATTGTCCAGATCGACTGTGTGTCTTGTCTCTTGGCAAGCCGTCGTGTTAGCTGGATGGCTCCCGACGGTGGGTGCGGTCCCGCTGTTACGCACGCCATCGCTGGTGCTATGACCATGACGTGGTCGCTCCCACCGGAACTCCTTCCACGGCTGACTGTGCGCCTTGTCCGGAGCCTGCTTCCGAGATGGCGGGTAGCGTATGCAATACGCTGCTCGCTGAGAGGGCAAAGCCACCCTCGCATAATGTGTTTGGAATGCCGTGTGGGGGTTGTGCACAAAACAGCCCCATAGAACCGGCGTGATCCTCCCGTCGGTGCTCACTCACTCCTCCTCCTCGTGTCCTCGCAGCCGCGGTCGAGCGGACCTGAGCGCGACTGTGAGCTGAATTTCTGGAAATCGGAAAAAGGGCCGTGTGTCCCTGAAACTCGGATGAGCCCCGAGTATGCCAGAAAAATAGGGCACCTCGTTACAAAAGCGCCTTCTTGAGGGACACGCTAGACAGCCCAAAAAGCCCCGTGTTCAAGAGCAAAAATCATCACAGTCTGGCACCTTCACATGCAGGGCGTGCAATGAGCCAGGGCACTGTGCACGCAACTGCCCGGAATGTCAGCGCTAAGGTCCCCCACATGGGCAAGCTTTCCGCCCGGGTCAAGATGGCATACCTTTTGGAGGTCCCATCCGGCAGGGGACGCAGGGACACCGGCACGGTGGCACTCGTCCAGGCCAAGGTGCTCGAGGTGGGATGGCTGCTGGTGCTACAGGCGGTCAAAATGTTCGACCTCGGCTAGGTCATGTTGGCCCTGGACGTGCGTATAGAGGGCAGCAGCAGCCAGCTCTTGGCACTATCCAGAGGATCCGAGTCCATGGAAGGCAGCGTGGTCGTTGACGCCCTCGCGTGGCAGATGAGCGGGATGGCTATGACCAACCCGGTGCAGGACCGTGTGGGTACCAGCAGGATTTTCGCCAACTCGAGCAGTAGAGAGTGGACGACTGTCCGGGGGATCAAATGGCTTGGGAGATGAGAGATTTCTCATGTTTGTGGATGATGATGTGAAGAGATTCGAATTCTTATAATCTCAATTCTCCTCAACAGTATTCTCATCATTCATCCAATCCGACTCGCTATACTATGACTGATTTTGTCCACTGATGTACACCACAAAGGAGAATCTTGATAATAATGACTGCTTTGTTGTGGCAACAAGAGTAAATGTGAAGGAAATTTTCCAAGAAATACAACAAGCTCATGAAAAATAAACACTGACGCCGATCACGATAGCAATTCCCATACACGAAGACTCTGATATCTCCCAGTTCAAGGACTGGAGGTTGCTGGCAACTTTCACTCAGGAGCACCACATGTGGGAGAAGGTGGGGCAACATGGTGGAGCTTTGTCGATGCTCCCGTGCCTACCGGATCTCCCACCTACTTGCCAAACCACCTGTGAGTTTATTCATACACAAATCGTGTGCCACCATGATGATGTAGTTTTGGGAAAATGTGAATGGAGCATCAGCTCACATTCTTGAAGACATCGGAGCAGAGGATTCTTTTATGGAAGCGACATTCCTTGATGCAACCGGTCTTAAATACACCACGAGACAAGGGAAAGTGGTCGTGGGAGACAATCGAGAGGTATAAATCATCGGTGATTGCATGGTCCGGCTCTCCCTCGGAGGATTGAGCACAAAGACCCGCCTCACAGTCCTTGATCTCATGGACCCATTTGACGTTGTCTTGGGGGACCCGTGGTTGGTAAACCACAAAACAAAAATGAGTTTTGAATAAAAAATGCTGGAAGTCGTGAAGGGGCGGTGAAAAATCACCATTTCACCAATACCTCAGATGCTTCGACCTGAGAGGAACACACCTGCAATGCTGATTGCGATGCAGGTGAAGCGAAGGTTGTAACAAGGTTCTCACTGCTTCTTGGCCACTTTGCAGAGAACTGGGGAAGGAGAACCAGGACATGACCTCCCGAAAGGTGTGGTTGTTTCTGAATTTCAAGATGTATTTGAGGACTCGCCAGACGACCTTACTCCGGCACTGAAGATGGGTCATTCCATACCACTCGAGCCTGATGCCACATCGCCATTTCAGGCAATGTATCGGCTCAGACCGGCTTAGAGGAAGGAATCATAATCACAAATCAAGGNTTTCAAGATGTATTTGAGGACTCGCCAGACGACCTTACTCCGGCACTGAAGATGGGTCATTCCATGCCACTCGAGCCTGATGCCACATCGCCATTTCAGGCAATGTATCGGCTCAGACCGGCTTAGAGGAAGGAATCATAATCACAAATCAAGGAGTACCTATGCAAAGGGTGGATTGAGCTAAGCTCGTCTCCCTTTGGCACACCGATCCTCTTTGTGAGTAAGAAAGGTGGAAGCCTAGGTATCTGCGTGGATTATTACACATTGAACAAACTCACAGTGAAAAACTGTTATCAACCACCGAAAATTGAGGACCTTTTTGACCAACTTCACAGAGCAAGAATCTTCACATCGCCCCATCTTTCTCAAGGTTACCATCAGATCCGCATCACGGAGGAGGATGTACCCAAAATAGTGTTTCGTATGTACTTGGGACATTACAAATTCTGAGTGCTCTCTTTCGGGTTGACCAATGCGCCTCCAAACCTCCAAGCTGTGATTAGTAGCACCTTTCGGGAACAACTAGAGAAGTATGTATTGGAGTATCTCGATGGCATCCTCATCTTCTCAAAGAAGGAAGAAGGGCACAAAAAGCACTTGTGAGAGGTGTTGGAAATTCTTTGGGAGAACAAGTTTTTTGCAAAGATGAGCAAATGCAAGTTTACACAAAAGTAACTTGAGTGCCTCAGTCATATTGTGAGCGGAGATGGAATCCGAGTGGAGCCCCGAAAGGTACAAGCCGTGAAGGAATGAACCCGTCCTGAGAACGTAGGTCAGCTTCGATCTTTTCTTCACTTGTCGAACTACTTCATGCGCTTTATGATGGGATACTCGTCCTTGGTTAGGGAGCTCACAGTCCTCACACGAAAGACAACACACTGGCACTGGACAGACAAATACAAGACAACCTCCAAAAAGGTCAAGGAAATGGTGGCATCTGTGCCTGTGCTAATACCTTCCGGACCCAAAAAAATCATGGGAAGTAAGGTGTAATGCATCGATTGTTGGCATTGGAGCAGTGCTCATGCAAGGCAACAACCCTGTGGCGTATAAGATTTGAAAGCTTTCTGATGCCAAGACATGCTACACCATGGAAGAAAAAGAATTTCTTGCTGTCCTGCATACCTTCAAAGCTTGGTGTTGTTTCTTGGAAGGAGCAGAGGAGGAGATCATAGTGGTTACCGATCACAACCCTCTGATACTCTTCCAAACACAGCCTAACCTGTCTCGACGTCAAGCGCGTTGGAGCAAATAATTGAGTCGATTCTCATTCAGGTGGCAATATCGGCCCGACCAAATCAATGTGACAGACCCGCTAAGCTGGAAACCCGTTTGTGTGGCAATCATGGTTGGAAGTAAGAACTTGTCGGTGTGTAACTTTGCCACTGTGGCAAATGCAATAACTCGACATGCGAATCCGCTCTGCCCAACTCAAGGCCACTAATGGGAGTGAACCCTTTAAAGAACCGGATTCACATGGGCTACACCGTCAATCCATGGTTTCAAGATCCATGGAACATTGAGTGACATGGCCTCATTGAAACAGAAGGTCTCTATTGGCACGGTGAACATGTGGTGGTTCCACACGTGGAGAAACTACGTGAGCAGATACTGTTCGAGTTCCATAACCCTCCAACAACTGGACACGTGGGCCCAAAGAAGACAAGCTACGCCCTCGCCAAGCATTACTGGTGGCCAGGATAGAGTAACGACAAACGGAGGTACTGTGCGGTTTGCGACCTTTGCCTCCAAAACAAAGCAAGCAACAAGGCACGAGGAGGGCTACTCTAGCCCCTAGAGCTACCAAATGCTCCATTGGAGTCTGTGGCCATAGATTTCCTTGCCAGCCTTCCAAAATCAACAAAGGATCATGATTCCATCTTTGTGGTGATTGACCGTGCTACCTACATGGTGCACTTCATGTCCACAACGTCGTGGATCACTGCAGAGGAAACAGCATGCCTCTTCTATGACGGTGTCGTGAAGTACCACGACATCCCACTGGAGATCATCTTGGACCGTGACCCTCGATTTTCAAGCCGCCTTTGACAGGCACTCAATGAGAGACACGGGACACGAGTGAAGATATCAACTACGTTCCACCCGTAGACAGAAGGACAGACAGAGCACATGAATCACACATTAGAACAAACACTGTGCATGTACATCAGCTCTACGATGGAGGAATGGGATGAAGTCCTCAATCCTGCAGAGTTTTCTGTCAATAATACGGTGTGCGAGTCGACAGGCTACACTTCCTTCTTCCTCAACCATGGTCGGTATCCGGTGGTACCCGCTTCTATGGTGAAGCACGTGGGCGGCGGTGATCAGGTTTCCTCCGCCTTGGCCTTTTTCGAAAGAATGGACATACTTTGGCGCAATGAAGAAGTACACCTGTACGCTGCTCGACAACACCAAAAGGCCTGTGCTGAAAAAAGCGGACGCAAGGTCAAGGTCTCTGTCGGTGACCGAGTGCTTTTGAGTTTGAAGAACTTACGGATGAAGACACCAGGTGCATGTAAGATGTTACCAAAGCGGCTCGGACCGTTCGTGATCACGCATGTAGGAGGACCAGTGGCGTACCGGTTGGACTCGCCATCTGCAATGCGCTTTCACAATGTGTTCAATGTGAGTACATACAAAGTGGAGGGGTCCGTTCAGCCGTCCCCGCTTGTTGTCCTTGCCGTGGAAGGCAAATGCGAGGTACACCGCATCCTCCAACATCATGAGCGTGTACTCCACGCATGTGTGGTCAAGGAGTACCTTGTGCATTGGGCCGGTTGTGGACCTGAACACAACTCATGGGAGCCAGAATCTTGGATGTCGAAGGCGGCCGTAGCCGAGTATTGGGCGGAACTGGTTGCCCGTTCGAAACGGCATGCCCTTGGAGATACTACCCCGGAACACACCCCTTGAAGAGGATATGACACTATACCCTTGCTAGCGTGTACTTTGTTACTGGGATGACTGGACACATGTCGCAAGGGCGCTCCTTACAAAAGGGGGAGGAAGCAATGCCATAACTATTTTACGATCGAGAGTTCGTGCCATAAGACCTTGTTGTGAAAGCCAAAAGGAAAAGAATGAAAGAGGAATTTCTCAAACAAAGTTTTTTTTCTGCTCATCTGTTAGATTTTTTCTTCTAAGTGTGCAGGCCAATTCTCTCCAAGCAACACAACAAATCGGGACAATTTGGTCATAAAGGGGGAGGAATGTAGAGGTGAAATGTTTCACATTTTTAGAACCTTTCGTAGAAGAGGTTTGACCATGCTAGTTGGCATGGTCAATTGTACGGGGCATGTGGAGGTCGGAAAAGAACAACCAACCACTAGGGGCTCGTTCTGTTCACCTCCAACAAGACAGGGAAATAATAACGTATGCCCCCATACCACATTCCACTTACTTGGAAATGTGAAAAAACCTCACCATATTAAGTGAGAGGTTTTTACCGCACCCTTAGTCCATCAGGGACTTCCCGTTTATTGAATAAAATATACCCGAATGGGCTCTCACCAAAAGGAAAGAGAGCACAAAACAAAGTGGGAAACACAAAAGTATTGCGTAGCTTCAAAATGTTCCTTTTTCTCTATGACGACATAACTCGGGTATGACCCGTAAGAAGAGGGGACTCGGAGAAGTCCGAGGCCATTCTTCGACCCACTCGCGACTGAAACACTAGGCTTCCGTATTT
>SZWC01019963.1:14663-27916 GCA_023375785.1 Penium margaritaceum
TGAGAGCGGAGATGAGTCCGAGAATGACGATGGGGAAGGTGACCGTGCTGGTGTGGAAGATGGAGCGGTCGAGGGAGCTGAGCTTGGAGGCAGGAGCGATGTGGAGGGGGACGAGGACGCAGAAGATGTTCACTCTGTGGGAAGTGCTTCCGAGGAGAACGATGTTGACGTGAGGGAAGATGGTGCTGATAGGAGGGACAATGATGCAGCAGGGCAGGAGGATGAAGATTTCGATGAGAGTGAGGGAGGCGACTCTCAGCACCTTTCTCGAGGAGATGTAGAGCATGAGGGTTACAGCAGCGGCGGTGGATTCAGCGAACACGATCCTGTGAGTGGAGATGAAGGAGGAGAGGATTTTGATGAGGAGATGGATGAAGGAGACATGGATGAGGAGGGGGATGAAGGTGGGGCAATGGAGCGGGATGGAGGAGAGAGGGAAGACGAGCTTCAAGGGATGGCAGGAGGAGGAGGAGGAGGAGTGCGAGGGGGAGGTGATGGGTCGAGTGATCGTGACGGCGTGGGGCGCGAGTACGAAGGGTCTCATGTTCAGCCGGGTGCAGAGGGGGTCGACGGCGTGGAAGATGAAGATGATGGTGGGAGTGAGAGTGAGCAGGTGGCAGACGATCATGGTGTTGGGATGGACGAGGAGGAGGAGGTGATTGGAGAGGAAGAAGTGGGGAATGAAGATGGGCTCGGGTTTGCTCCAACCCATGAAGATGACGAGGAGTACGGCGAGGTTCATGCGGACGCCGAAGGCGGTGGGGACGAAGATGAAGAGGACGAGGAGGTGGCAGTTGGTGGTGATGGTGGCGGCCCGGCTAGGGACAGGGCTCGAGCTTCCCTCGAGGGAAGCTCTGGATTGCTGCAGAGGGCGGGAAGCGAAGGGGAGTGGGCTGAGGGGCAGAGTGATGATGACAACGGTCCACAAGCGTCCCGACAGGCCCTCCCGCTCCGCCAACAGCAGGACGACGCCCGCAGCTCGCAAGAGCAGGATGCCGATTCTGTTGGCAGGGAGAGCTGGGAGGACGGTGACGACGATGGGGCTGGCAGTGGGAGTGAAGGTTGGGTGGAGGAAGAGGGTGAAGGGGAAGTGGGGGATTGAGGATTAAGTGGTGTTCTCCCATGGCTGTAAATGAGCTGATACGGAATGCAAGGACAGGCTTGTCTCTAGGAGGGAACGTGGATGGTGTCAGATTGAAGCAATTCGTTCTTCGTTCCTTGGCCTCTCCCATGGGAGAGGCCAAGGAACGAAGACCTATGGGCTGTAAACAATATTGTGTGTACTAGCCCGCTCTTTGGGAAAGAAAAAAAGAGAAGAGGAAATGAGGGGTGTTTAGGCGAGAGCGTTTGGTCACGATACACCCAGTTTTTGGAACTATATTGCTGATATGCTAATGCCGTACACAACATAACGCACATGACAATGTTGCAAAAAAAACAAGGCATGGCAATGTCGCACAGGAAATAACGCATATGACAATGTCGTACATGAAATAACACATGCCAACGTTACACAGAAAATACCTTCTGCGGAAAGGAACCTAGAAAAGATGAAAAAATGTTATGTTCCTGCCACATACCATGTAGCATTGGTGCATGACGTGACTTTTGTCATTCACTATGTCACAAACGGATGTACCATTGCACTTTTTTCCATGTCACGTCCAAAACACATGCTGTGATCAAGAATGAAGAAATGGGTGGGTGGCTAGTTGATTTTGTTGCGGAGGTTGGGCCAATGGTTGCTCTTGTAACGCATGGTGGGCGGATGGTTGCTTTTCTTCCGAACCACAAGCGGATTGTTACTTTTCTTCCGAACGACGGGTAGATGAGAGTCACTTTGCGTTTTATGGGTATCTGAGCTATTTCATCCTAGGCGAAAATGTGCAATTTGATATCGAATGGAAGCTAATGCATGGACATTTAGTATGGAAAACAAGCGCGGAAGTGAGGGACCAAAGGAGGAACTAGCAGTCGTGCCAATGGCCATAGCTTGTAGCTTGGGAAGGGTGTACAATGGGCTCGCGTTCGACTCGGGTAAGCTCGTCAAGAAGATGGACCACCATGGGGCGAGCCCCACTTGCATGTCAAAGGCAAGCCATGTTGCTCTGGTCCGAGCGTCGGTTTGATGGACCCAGTTACTGTTTGTCTACTCGTCGACGACGAATGAGGTTTGTCCTGGATAGCATAGCCCAACACACACCGTAGAGAGCGCGTAGGGAACAACAAAGAGCGTGGCCTCTGAATATCTCACTTGAGGGCACTGTTAGAACTGCGACAAGGAGTTGACAAAAAAAGGATATCGGCGCTCGTTGTCATTGCCAGGTACATCACATGGCCAATAACACGGAGAGTATCTGTGACATTGACGGACTCCTCCAACTTCAACTCATCAAGGGGCTTTAAAAGCTCCTCGTGTGCAGGGGTCATGGGTGTCAAAGCAGACGGACGATAAAAAAAGGAGCAGAGGCTACAAACATATGCACTCTGACGGACATACAACAAGTGTTGCTGCCTTTCCTCCTGAAGCTCAATGCTCAGAACAAATGAAGAAAAGCGAAGGTCCGTGGTTCTGTACACAGACTGCAGAAGGACATGGATTGACTGGATAGTAGAAGTGCTGAGAGAGGAAATGAGCAGAAAAACAACGTAGACGAGAACAGTCACAAAATGAGCTGAAGGTGGACTGAGGAACACCTTCGGATCAGCTGTATTGCGGCAACACCTGCCCCTCCTTTTCCAACGCGGCAGTGATCTAGATGTTCTAGAAGTGTGGTGGTGGCTTCTGCCTGTACGAGGCCTTGCGGAAACGCCAGGCCTTTTGAGTATTGTTATGGAAGCCCAGCAACAATGCCATGTAGACCTTCTCATCAAGCTTGACGTAAAGGAAAGCATGGTTGGCATCTGTGTTCTTGAGTTCTCATACTTAGTGTGCAACCATGCAGTGAAGGATTTCAAACTCTGGTGTAGGAATCAACCTGCACAAAAGCATCATCAAAATCCACCTCAAGGACCTGCAAAAAAACCCTTGGTGATCAGGTGCAGCTCGTACCACTTCACTGACTGATCGGGGTTAAGATTTTGACGGTCAACCTGACCCAAAGGGAAGATCTTACGGTAAGACGGCACATTGACAAGATTGAACACATTGTACACAATGAGTGCCGCTAGCTCCTCCATCATAGACGTCTCCCATGACAAGCATCGCAAACTGTGGTCAGCTCTTGTGTGACTGGGTTGACACAAGCCATGACATAGCCAGAGACCAAGGAGTCAACGGCGTTGTGCAACTTCTCAACTACGGCAGAGGAACCGAGGGTTGTTTGAGGATGCACAACACAGACAGCAAGACCGAGAGAAAGAAAGCTTGTGGGAGGGACCCGGGGATTGGCAGCGAGGTCTACAAGAAAAACGGTAGCTCCAAATCAAGTGAAGCACTGAGACTGGGAATTTTGACAGTCATGGGTTTCTCCGCCAGATTGTGAGGTCAAGGGACGCACCCCCTCTCACGAATGTAAGAAGATGAACCGGAGGGGTGAGAGGTGCAAGCCACCACAAGGAGTGGAAGTAGTGATCTAGGAGACTGAGAGGGTGACTACATGGGCAAATGTGCAGGCAACAGCACAGACAGCTATGTAGGTGACTGGGTAGGTGAGTAAGATGATGGTCCTCAGGGTGACTGAGAAGACGGCCTTGAGAGTTATGCCAAGGGAGAATCAGAGGACGAATTGTCAGACGCAATCCATTGAATCCCCTTACGCATAAGAGGATTCAATGGAGGAATCAGAGGAGGAAGGCACGGCTGATGTCTTGGACATGACAGGATATGCAGGTGGTGAAGTGAACATGGCTAAATATGACAAAGGTTAGAGGACCTCCCCCAAACTGACAAAGCCGGGAAAGAGATAAGGTGGAGACAAGATGCTTGAGATCATGTTTGAAGACTAATCAAATAAGAGGGTGCTATGGGATTCAACAACACGGAGTCGAGTATTGCTCAGAAATGTTCAGCTTTAAACATTCCCATCCCGCTTCCCCGGAAAACTGCAGAAACAACCAGAAAGATGGAGTTTTCGAATGCCATGGTCCTCTTGGACCCACACCGCAGTGACATTGCTCCAAACACGGGCAATTCATAGGCCAGCACAAAAACCAGTCCAACGCTTGAACAATGCAACTGGCAGTGGAGCGGAACCAAGGGAACACAGTTCCACACCCACATCAACATGGTCTTCAAGGAGAAAAAGGGGGCTGACTGGACACACAGAGAAGGAAACATGCACCATCTACAAGGGTACGGTTCTAGCGCCTGGAGACACCTTTCTGTTGAGGTGTGAAGGGAGCCAAAGGCTGCATGCGCAATCCACCATAGTAAAAAAACAATGGCTGGCAGGACCCATGAACTCACCGCCATGGCTGAGTTTGAATACAAAAGGTCGGCCCTAATAGGCATGCACAGCCTCAACAAGCAAAGATGCAATACTGTCATTGACATTGGCCTCATTTAAAAGTGTGAAATTAGTCAAATTCAGGAAAACATTTTCTATGAGACATAGAATGTATGGGCCAAGACCGCCAAGGAAGTCATGATGTAAAGGCTCCACGGCAAAGACCACATGAACTAGGTCAAGGGGATGAGATGTGAGGGTGTCAAACATAGACAAGGGAGCGATGCATTTTTTCCTGAATGCAGGCAAGACAGTCTGAAAAGTAGAGAATTGGGAAAGTACATGCATCAAGGTGAGCAGCAAGAATACTGCGAAGAAGAAATCTGATGGTAGAAGTGTGAATGTGACAAAAATGGATGAGATGATTGTGGTGGAGAGACTAAGATGGTACGTGGCCAGAGCAGATACGTCGGAAGAAAAGGGACGAGAAAGGAATACAAAATAGTCAATCACACCTAAGACCACGAAGGACAACATGGCCATAGGTCTGAAGGGAGACAGTACTGTCATTATGCCTAGACACAAACAACATGCCCTAGTCTTCAAGTGCCATCACTTATAGCGGGCTAACCTCAACATTGGGCACATACAAAAAATCAGTAGAAACACATCCCCACAAAGACCTGAAAAAGTGCGCAACCTACGCTCTGAACCTGACTAGATCTAGCGCAAACAAAGAGCACAAAGTCAATGGGGTCAATCGAAACAAAGGAGGCGTATCAGAATGTCATGTTGTAAGTGGATCCTGAAATGATGATCGAGAAGCCAACGGGAACCCGAGCTGAAGGGAGAATGTGGGACACCAAACAATGCGAATGGGGTGAATAGAGCATGGAAGAATGGCCCAAAAAAATGAGACAGCAAGGAAAAAGCACATAGTGACAGTGCGCAATTCAATGGATGACATAGTCAGAATCGGAGTGGGAGTCGGAGATGGAATCAGAGTCAGAGTCAGATTCGGAGTCAGAATCGGAGTCGGAGTCGGAGGCGGAGTCGGAGTCAGAGCCCAAGGCGGAGTCAGAGTCGGAGTCGGAGTTGGAGTCCGAGTTGGAGTCGGAGGCGGAGTCGGAGTCAAAGTCCGAGTTGGAGTTAGGGTCGGAGTCTGAGTCAGAGTCGGAGTCGGAGTCATTATCAGAGACATAGTCGGAAACGGGGTCTGAGTTCTATTCAGAGTCGGAGTCGGAGTCAGAGTTGGAGTCAGAGTCAGAGTCGGAGTCTGAGTAAGATTTGGAGTCAGATTCAGATTCAGAGGTCGAGTCGGATTCGGAGTTGGAGTCGCAGTCGGAATCAGAGTCAGAGTCGGAGTCGGAGTCGGAGTCGGATTCTGATTTGGGGTTGGAGTCAAAGTTGGAGTCGGAGTCGGAGTCCGAGTCGTAGTCAGAGTCGGAGTCAGAGTCGGAGTCGGAATCCAAGTTGTAGTCGGAGTCGGAGTTGGTGTCGGAGTCTGAGTCCGAGTCGGAGTCGGAGTCGGAGTCAGAGTCAGAGTCAGAGTTGGAGTCGGAGTCGGCGCCGGAGTCGTAGTAAGAGTGAGAAGCAAAGACTGAGTCAGAGTCGGAGTCGGAGTCGGAGTCGGAGTCGGAGTCGGTGTCGGTGTCGGAGTCAGTATCGGAGCCGGTGGCGGAGTCAGAGTCGGAGCCGGATTCAGAGTCAACATCGGAGTCGGAGTCGGAGTCAGAGTCGGAGTTAGAGTCCGAGTCGGGGTCAGAGTCGGAGTCAGAGTTGGAGATGGAGGCGAAGTCGGAGTCTGAGTCGGGGTCGAAACTGGAGCCTCTCGCCTCTGAGTCAGTGCCGGAGTCGGAGTCGGAGTCCGAGCTGAAGTTGGAGCAAGTCCTGGAGTCAGAGTCGGGGTTGGAGTCAGAGTCAGAATCGGAGTTGGAGTCAGAGTTGGAGTCAGTGTCCAAGTCGGGCTTGGAGTCAGCGCCAGAGCCAGAGGCGGAGCCGGAGTCGGAGTCAGAGTCGGAGTCAGGGTCAAAGTCGGAGTCAGAGTCAGAGTCGGAGTCAGAATCGGAGACAGAGTCGGATTCGGAGTCGGAGTCGGAGTCGGAGTCGGAGTCGGATTCGGAGTCGGAGTCGGATTCGGAGTCGAGTCGGAGTCGGAGTCGGAGTAAGAGTCGGGGTCAGAGTCAGAGTCGGACATGGATTCAGAGTCGGAGTCGGATTTGGAGGTGGATTCAGAGTCGGCTTTGGAGTCAAAGTCGGAGTCGGAGTCGGGGTCAGTGTCAAAGTCGGTGTCGGTGTCACAGTCAGAGTCGGAGTCGGAGTAAAAGTCGGAGTCGGAGTCGGAGTTGGAGTCGGAGTCGGGGTTGGAGTCCGAGCGGGAGTCATAGACGGAGTCGGAGTCGGAGTTGGAGTTCGATTCGGAGTCGAAGTCAGAGTCGGAGTCAGAGTCGGAGTTGAAGTTGGAGCAGGAGTNTCAAAGTCGGAGTCGGAGTTGGAGTCGGATTCGGATTCGGAGTCGGAGTCCGAGTCGGGGTCGGAGTTGGGGTCGGAGTCAGCGCCGGAGCCGGAGTCGGAGCCGGAGTTGGAGCCGGAGCCGGAGCCGGAGCCAGAGTCAGAGTCAGAGTCAGAGTAGGAATCAGAGACAGAGACAAATTCAGAGGTGGAGTCGGAGTCGGAGTCGAAGTCGGAGTCAGAGTTGGAGTTGGAGTCAGAGTTGGAGTCGGGGTCGGAGTCAGAGTTGGAGTCGGCGCCGGAGTCAGTGTCGGAGTTGGAGTCGGAGTTGGTGTCAAAGTTTGTGTCGGTTTCAGAGTCAGAGTCGGAGTCCGACTCAGAGTTGGAGTCGGAGTTGGAGTGGGAGGTGGAGTTGGAGTCAGAGTCGAAGTCGGAGCTGGAGTTGGAGCCAGAGCCAGAACCAGAGCTGGAGCCGGATCCAGAGTCAGAGTCAGAGTCGGAGTCGGATTCGGAGCCCAAGTCAGAGTCCAAGTCCAAGCTAGAGTCACATTCGGAGTCGGAGTCGGAGTCGGGGTCGGAGTCGGAGTCGGAGTCGGGGTCGGAGTCGGAGTCGGAGTTGGAGTCGGAGTCGGAGTCGGTGTCGGAGTTGGAGCTGGATTTTTAGTCCGAGTTGGAGGCGGAGTCGGGGTTGGAGTCAGAGTCGGAGCCAGTGTCGGCGTAAGAGCGAGTGTCGGAGTTGGTGTCGGAGTTGGAGTCAGAGTTGGAGTCGGAGTCGGAGTCGGAGTTGGAATTGGAATTGGAGTCGAAGTCAGAGTCGAAGTCGGAGTCGGAGTCGGAGGCAGAGTCGGAGTTGGAGTCGGAGTCGGAGTCTGCGATGGAGCCGGAGTTGGTCCAGGAGTCAGTGTTGGAGTGGGAGTTGGAGTCGGAGCCGAAGCTGGAGCTGCTCCTGGAGTCTGATTCGGAGTCGCAGTCGGAAAGGGAGTCGGAGTCGGAGCCGAGTCGGAGTCATAGTCGGAGTCGGATTTGGAGTGAGAGTCGGAGCCAGAGCTGGAGCCGGAGCAGGAGTCGGTGCCAGAGCTGGAGCCGGATTTGGAGTCAGAGTCGGAATTGGAGTTAAAGTCAGAGTCGGAGTCGGAGTCGGAGTTGGAGTCGGAGTTGGAGTTGGGGTCGGAGTCAGGGTCAGATTGAATACCGGAGCAGGAGTCGGAGCTGGAGCCGTAGCCAGAGCCGGAGCCGGATCCAAAGTCGGAAACAGATTCGGAGTCGGGGTCGGAGTCAGAGTCGGAGTCGGAGCCGGAGTCGTAATCGGAGATAGAGACTCATTCGGAGTTGGAGTAGGAGTTGGAGTCTAAGTCAAAGTCGGAGTCAGAGTTGGAGTTGGAGTCAGATTCAGAGACGGAGTCGGAGTCGGAGTCGGAGTCGGCGTCGGAGCGGGAGTCGGAGTCAGTGTCGGAGTCAGAGTCAGAGTCGTAATAGCGTTCGGTGTCAATTTTGGTGTCGGTTTCAGAGTCGGAGTCGGAGTCGGAGTCGGAGTCGGAGTCGGAGTCGGAGTGGGAGGCGGAGTCGGATTCAGAGTCGGAGTCAAAGTCAAAGTCAGAGTTGGAGCTGGAGTTGGAGCCTGAGCCGGAACCAGAGCCGGAGCCAGATCAAGAGTTGGAGTCGGAGTCGGAGTCGGATTCGGATTCGGAGTCGAAGTCGGAGTCGGAGTCGGTGTCTTAGTAGAAGTCGGAGTCACAGTCAAAGTTAGAGTAGGAGCAGGAGCCATAGCCGGAGCCAGAGTCGGAGCCACTCCTGGAATCAGAGTCGGAGTCGAAGTTGGAGTCGGAGACGAAGCCGGAGCCGGTCTTGGAGTCAGAGTCGGAGTTGGATTTGGTGTCAGAGTTGGAATCGGAGTCGGAGCCAGAGTCATATTCAGAGTAGGAGCCAGAGTCGGATTCGGAGTCTGAGTCGGGGTCGGAGTCGGAGTCAGGATTGGAGTCGAATCGAAGTCAAAGTCGGGTTCGGAATCGGGGTTGGAGTCAGCGCCAGAGCCGAAGTCCTAGCCGGAGCCGGAGCCGGAGCCGGAGCCAGAGCTGGAGTCCGAGTCGGAGCTGGAGTTGGAGTCCGAGTCAGAATCGAAGCCAAAGTCGGATTTAGAGTCAATGTAGGAGGCAGAGTCAGAATCGGAGTCGGGGTCAGAGTCACTGTAAGATTTAGAGTCAGAGTTAGAGTGGAAGTCAGAGTCGAAGTCGGAGTGGGAGTCAGCGTAAGAGTCAAAGTCAGAGTTTAAGTCGGAGTCAGAGTCAAAGTCGGAGTTGGAGTCGGAGTCGGATTCAGAGTCGGAGTCTGAGTCGGAGTTGAAGTCCGTGTGGGAGTCGGAGCCAGAGTCGCAGTCGGAATCAGAGGCACAGTCAGAGTCAGAGTCGGAGTCAAAGTCGGAGTCAGAGTCACCGTCGGATTCAGTGTCAGAGTTGGTGTCGGAGTCAGAGTTGGAGTCAGACTCAGACTCAGAGTCGGAGTCGGAGACGGAATCAATGTCGGTGTCAGAGTGCGTGTTCGAGTCGGAGTTGGAGTCTGAGCCTGATTCGGAGTCAGGGACGGAGTTGGAGACAGAGTCGGAGACGGAGACGGAGTCGAAGTCGGAGTCGGAGTTGGAATCACAGTCGGTGTTGGAGTCAAAGTTGGTGTTGGAGTTGGAGTTAGAGTCGGAGCCGGAGTCGGAATCGGAGTCGGAGCCGGAGTCGGAGTCGGTAGTCGGAGTTGGAGTCGGAGTCTGAGTCGGAGTCACAGTAGGAGTCAGAGTCGGAGTCAGAGTCCAAGTCGGAGTAAGTGTCGGAGTCGGAGTCGCTGTCGGAGTCAGAGTCAGATTCGGAGTCAGAGTCGGAGTCACAGTCGGAGTCTGAGTCAGAGACGGGGTCGGATTCAGAGTCAGAGTCGGAGTCGGAGCCAGTGTCGGATTTGAGTCGGAGTCAGACTCAAAGTCGGAGTCGGAGTCGGAGTCGGAGTCGGAGTCTGAGTCGGAGTTGGAGTCGAAGTCGGAGTCTGAGTTGGAGTCGGAGTGAGAGTCAGTGTCAGAGTCAGAGTCGGAGTCGGAGTCGGTGTTGGAGTCGGGGTCGGAGTCGGAGTCTGAATCTGAGTCAGAATCGGAGTTGGAGTCGGAGTCGAAGTCGGAGTCGGAATCGGAGCCAAAGTCGGAGTCGGAGCCGGAGCCGCAGGCGGAGCCGGAGGCCAAGTCAGAGTCAGAGTCGGACTCAGAGTCAGAGTCAGAGTTGGCATCCGAGCTAATGTCGGAGTCAGTGTCATAGTCAGTCTCGGAGTTGGAGTTGGTATCGGAGTCAGGGTCAGAGTCAGAGTCAGAGGCGGCGTGGTTGTCGGTGTCGGAGTGTGTGTCAGAGTCAGAGTCTGATTCTGAGCCTGATTTGGGGCCGATATCAGAGTCGAAGTAGGATTTGAACTCGGGGTCCGAGTCCAAGTCCGAGAAGGAGTCGGATTCGCAGTTGGAGTCAGAGTCAGAGTCGGAGTCAGAGGCAGAGTCTGAGTCTGAGTCAAAGTCGGTGTTGATTCCCTTGTTTTTTTTTTCCCTTGTGGTTGTGAGTGCGTACGGCATGCTGGTCCAGGACGTGGAGGTGACGAATCGTGAGTGGAAGGCATCGTGGCGTATCATCTTGTTGCCCCGGGATTTGTGCTCTTGTGTGCTGGCCTCCACCCTGGAAACGTAGCCTATGGTCTTTCTCTATTGAATATTCACATTAAGGGATTTGTTCTGGCAGCAATGCAGTCACATGCTTGCTACACCTAGAATAGTCCGTTTGTTTGAGACTGGTGAGTAAAATTGTAGTACTGCTAACCGGTTTGCTTGTTTATATGTCCTTGGGTTATCTAAGTTCGGAAACCCAAGTTCGAGGGACGTGCGAGACCTTTGCCCTCGCACCTCCCTGTTCACCGGCGAGCTTTGCTTGCCAGCCACCGGGTGAGGATTGACTAGTGACCCTCACCCGTGAGAGGGTAGCAACCTCTTAGCCTCTAGGTTTCCATGTCCCCGGACTGTTTTGTCTCTAACTAGCACCATAGTCAACCATCTGAGGCGACACAAGTTGCAAATTGCTTGTAGGAGAGTTCTCATGGAATCAGAGCAGGCTCACGAACATGAAACAGGCGCGAGTGAGGTGCAGCAAGCAAAACAAGGGACGGCCAGGTTTGGAAACGCGGCCGCCCACATGCATCGGGGCCGCAAGCAGCTCTTTGGCCAGGGTAGGAGCGTCCGATATGCCCAGAGGGAGCTGTGCAAGCCCTACATAGGCGCTTAGGGGGCGGAGCCACCCACGGCCCGTGTGGTGGCCACGACGCGCTAGGCACCCCAAGGGTCCCCGAACAATGGAGGACCGCTCACATGGGATGGGAACAGGCTGGGAAGGGTCTGGGGACTGATTCCATGTACCCCAGCAGATCCTAAGGCGTCTCTACAGAGCTAAGGGCTCTCATAAAAAACTGGGCCCAAAGTGAGCCAGTCAAACTGCTGCCAAAATTTCCTTGATCGGCAAGGGCTGTCGGTGTTGGAGTCGGAGTCGGAGTCAGAGTCGGAGTCAGAGTCGGAGTTGGAGTCGGAGTCGGAGTTGAAGTCGGAGCCAGAGATAGAGTCAGAGTCGTAGTCACAATCGGCATCAGATTCGACGTCAAATTCAGTGTCTGAGTCGCTGTCGGAGTTGGAGTCGGATTCGGGGTCTGAGTCGTTATTGGTGTCAAAGTCCGTGTCGGATTGCATGTCGGACTCAGAGTCGGAGCCCGAGCCTGATTCAAAGTCGGAGTCCGATTTGGAGTCGAAGTCGAAGTCCAAGTAGGAGTCGGAGTTGGAATCGGATTTGGTCAGAGTCCAAGTCGTCGGCGGAGTCGGAGTCGCAGTCAGAGTCGGAGACCAAGGCAGAGGCGAAGCCATAGCCAGAGCCAGAGCCGGAGTCGGTCCCGGAGTCAAAATCGGAGTCAGAGTCAGAGTCACAGTTGGAGTCGGAGCCAGAGCCGGAGTCCTATTCGGAGCCAGAGCCGGAGTCCTATTCGGAGCCAGAGCCGGAGTGAGAGTTAGAGTTGGACTCGAAGTCGGAGTCGGTGTCCGTGTCGGAGTGGGTGTTGGAGTCCATGTCGGAGTCTGAGTCAGGGTCTAAGTCTGATTCGGAGTCAGAGTCGAAGGCCAAGTCGGAGTCACAATCGGAATCAGAGTCAGAGATGAATTAAGAGTCGGAGAGTCAGAGGCAAAGTCGGAGTAGGAGTCAGAGTCAGAGTCACAGTCGGAGACGAGGCTATAGCCAGAGTTGGAGCCAGAGCCAGTCCAGGAGTCTGAGTCATAGTTGGAGTCGGATTCCGAGTCAGAGTCGGAATCGGAGTCGGAATCGGCATCGGAGTCGGAACTGGAGTCGGAGTCGGAATCAGAGTCGTAGTCGAAGTAAGAGTTGGAGTCAGAGTCAGAGTCAGAGTCAGAGTCGGAGCTGGATCCGGAGTCGAGGTCAGAGTAGGATTCGGAATCAGAGTCGCATTGAGATTTGGGGTCGTAGTCGGAGTCGGAGTCAATGTCAGATTCGCAGTTGCAGTGAGATTCAGAGTCAGAGTCATATCAGAGCCGGTGTCAGTGTCAAAGTCAGAGTCAGAATCAGAGTCAAAGTGGGAGTCGGAGTCAGATTTGGAGTCCGAGTCAGAGTCGGAGTCGGATTCGGAGTTTTGCAGTCGAAGTCCGAGTGGAAGGCGGAGTAAGAGTCAGTGTCGAGGTTAGAGCCAGAGCCGGAGCTGGAGACGGAACAACTGCTGGAACCGGAGCGGGACTTAGCCGGTGTTAGAGTCGGAGTCGGAGTTGATATCAGAGTCGGATTTGAATTCGAAGTCGGGATCGGAGTCCCAATCAGAGTCGGAGTCGTAGTCGGATTCAGGGTCGGGGTAGGTGTCAGTGTCTAAGTCGGAGTTGGTGTCAGTTTCGATGTTTGAGTCGGAGCAGGAGTCAGAGTCAGAGTCGGTGTCAGTGTCGGAGTCAGAGTCAGATTCAAAATCGGAGACGGAGTCGGAGCCGGAGTCGGAGTCCAAGTCCATTCGAACTCAAAGTCAAAGTCAGAGACAGAGTCGAAGTCAAAGTCTCAGTCTCAACCAAAGTTGAATTCACTGTCGGAGTCAGAGTCGAAGTCGGTTTTGGATTTGGAGTCGACATCAGAGTCAAAATCTGAGTTGGAGTGAGAGCCTCAGTCTGAGTCAGATTCACTGTCAAACTCGGAGACCTTTGTCTCCGACTTTGACTGTGAGTCAGAGTCGAAGTTGGAGTAGTCGTCAGAGTCGGCGACAGATGCCGAGTCGGAGGCCTAATCGGAGCCAGAGGCATATCCAGAGCCAGAGCCAAAGCCATTCGTGGAGTCAAAGTCAGAGCCGGAGACGGAGTCAGAGTTTAAGTCCAAAGTAGAGTCG
>SZWC01019965.1:20133-39620 GCA_023375785.1 Penium margaritaceum
GCAGCGTCGGTATTATGGTATGGTCCAGTTTTCAGGCAAAACGGACGACGCCCGGGTTTTGGGCTGTCGGGCGTCTGGCAGGGCTCACCGAGAAAACCCTGCCTGCCAGAAAATAGGTCTAGCACTATTTTCTGATTGGCTGGTTAGCTGAGTAACAACTTTTACACTAGTGGGGGGGGGCCTAGAACTTGGAGGGGTCTCCCATTGTTGCTCATTCTTCATTCCTAACTAGTTAACTTCAGTTTTCAGCTCCTTTCTGGCGCTAACTCTGGCGCGCGCGTTTCTAAGTAACAAACCTAGAGCTTCTAGACTTAGACTCTAGAGCGGAAGACTGAGGGGGCAGCTGACTTAAGCAACGAGCATGGAAGCCCGTACACTGCATCAACAACGCTGCTACCCCAACCTGCTGCCTAGGTTTTCTAGCTTGGTATCAGAGCCAGAGCGTAGCAGCAGCAGCAGAAGACTGGCGAACAGGTGACAGACAATGCCGGCGGACCCCCATACGCGCCAGTGCAGGGGAAATGCTGCCGGATTGTTTTCGGCAGCATTGACCCGCCTGGTGGCGGCGTCAGATTTTTTTCCCACGGCCACTGGGCCAGGGGAAATGCTGTCGAATTTTTTTGGCATCACTGACCCCCACTCGTGACGCGAGGAGGTGAGCGGCAGGCGGCGTCCGACATCTGCGGGCGACAACGCAAGCAACATCACCCAGGTGCAGTGACTAGCACCAGCGGCAAGCGCAGGCAACAGCAGCGAGAAGCCGCAACAGCAGCCAGCAGCAACTACGTGCAGTAGTAGCAGGAGGCAGAAGCAGCAACGTGCAGCAGCCCGCAGCCGCAGCAGCAGCAGCAACGCGTAGCAGTAGCAGCAGCAGCAGCGCGCAGCAGCAGCCCGCAACAGCAGCCCGCAACGACAGCAAGCACCAACCGCAGCACGCAGCAGCTGCAGCAGCATGCAGCAGCAGCAGCGAGCTACAAAAGCTGCAGCAACGAGCTGCAGCAGTAGCCAGCTACAGCAGCAGCAGCAGTGAGCAGCGGCTGGCAGCTGCCAGCCGCGGCTGCTACTACTTGTTGCTCGCAGCGAGCAAGCAGTGAGCAGCAGCCCGCTGCTGCCAGCGAGCAGCAGCTTGCTCCTCCCAAGAGAGCAGCAGCCCGCTGCTCGCAGCAGACAACGAGCTGCTGCCCGCTTTGACAGGGAAAACGAAAAAAAAAATGAAACAAAAGAATTTCCCACCCCCGTAGCTTGATGCAGCAGCCCCCAGCAGAAGCGAGTAGCAACTGCAGCAGCCAGCAGCTGCAGTAGCACGCAGCAGTAGCAGCGAGCTGCAGCAGCCACAACAATTGTAGCAGCTTACAGCAACAACAGCTACAGCTGTAACTGTAGCAGCAACAGTAGAAGCAACAGCTGTTGCGGCAGCAGCAACAACAGTAAATAGTAGCAGCAACAACAACAACAACAGCAGCAGCAGCAGCGGCTGCAACAGCATCAGCAGCAGCAGCAGCAGCGGCGGCCCCAACAACCGCTGCTGCTGACATGAGCACCCCTCTGCTGACGTCACTACTGATGTCATTGCTGACATCATCAACACACAAAAAAAGGGGGGAAGAAAGGAAAGGGGGAAGACCAAAGGGGTGGGTAGAATCCCCACCGCCCCAAGCCACTACTGACATCAGCAACACAAAGACAAAAAAAAGGATAAAAAGGGAAACACAAGGGACATCAAACCATGGCTGGTAGCCCACGCGAGGAGGGGCCCTCCTCTGTTGGGGGGACCCGTACCCCCCCTTTTCTGCAATGACTGCAGCAATAGTAGCAGCAGCAGCAACAGCAGCCGCCGCAGCTTACGTCCCAACAGTAGCAGTAGTAGCAACAACAGCATTAGCAATAGCAGCAGCAGCTGCAGCAGCAGCAGCAGCAGGTGCAGTAGCAGCAGCAGCTACAGCAGCAGTAGATACAGCAGCAGTAGTAGTAGCACCAGCCCACTAGTGACGTTGGCGGCAACCCTGATCCCCTTGTTACTCTTCAGTATTAGCTCGCTGCCTTGACGTAGCAGCTGGCAGCACTGCAGCCAGTAGCCTCCCAGACTACCACCAGTGCCCCGCCGCCATTCATCCCTCCAGGGCACGCCAGCCCAGCTGTGTGTGGTGCCACATAATACCTGGCACAACAGGAGACTCAGCGCCAGGGGCAGACATTGTCCTCCGTCCTTGGCCCCACTATGGGTGCCAGCCGTAGGCAAAAAGACTTTGAGACGCCGCCGCCGCCGCTTCAGGCCGGCGAGCAGTTCCGGAGATGGGAGCTCAGCTTCTGGATCTGGGTGCAAGTTGAGGGCCTGTGGGCATACTACACCCTCCCTTACGACTGCACCCAGGCCGACCAGTTGTATGACGCTGGTCGCGCCGTCCGTGCCCTCATCCCAGTCGCCCCTCCAGCTTCCCGCCTGGCCCTAGAGCCTTTTCTCGACGACTTCACGTCTAGCGACATCCCAGACCCTGCAGCCGCATGGCACGTCCTCACCAGGCCCCACTGCCTGCTGAGCAACGCTGAGATCAGCCGTCTGCTCCGGGAGTTTAACTCCCTGCACATGGGGGAGACCGAGATAGTCACTGCCTATTGGCAGCGGGCGGAGGACATCCTTCGTCGTATTGGCAGATCTGCTCCACCTCCTTTGTCCGTGCTCCTTACCATCAAGCGCGGCGCCACCAGCGCGTACGCGGACGTCTTTGTGCATTATCCCCAGGTGGTCCTCTCCACCATGGCGGCCCAGGGCACCCTTATGCCCTGGGCATACGAGGTCTTCTTACGCATTGAGGAAGCTTGCCAGGAGTCCGAGCTCCATCGCACAGAGGCACTTGCATCACTTGCCGTCGCCTCCCTTGCCGTTGCCTCCGTGGCCGTCGCCTCCCCCACCACAGCTACCTCATCGCCTTCGAGGAAGAAGAAGAAAAGCTGGAACAAGAAAGGCAAAGGTCCACCACAACAGCAGCGGAAGCAGTCGTCGATCGGGTCCAGCAGTAATGGCTCGGTCTGCCACAACTGTGGCCAGCCCGAGCACGGGTGGTACACGTGTCCTCTCCCGACGGACGAGGCGCGCATCATCCCCACCATGCGCCGCCAGTGGGAGCGCCGCCTCGCCTCTGCCGCCGTTGCTGCTGCTGGCCATGACACTCCGACCTCGTCCAGCAGGTCTGCCACTCCGACAGCTTCACGTGTCCCGCAGACACCCGCGCCGCAGCATTACTACCCGCAGCAGTACTACCCTCAGCTGTCGGCACCTCTGCTTTCTTTGCCGGCTCAGCCCTCCTACTACCTGGGCTCCGGCGCCGTCACTCCGCAGTCCATCTACACTCCCGGACCGTCCTCCCGTGAGCGTCAGCCGGAGCAGTTCATCGCGCTCCAGCTTGGCCTGCCTCGCCCTCCTCCCCAAGGAAGTGCAGCTTGCGTCATCTCCTGCCCTCATGCCTAGCCCTGCATGACTGAGACTGAGCTGCAGTCGTGTCCCATTTCTTTGTTTGTCTTGTCGTCTCCTGTGGTCTCCTCCACCCCCTTCCTTGACGACATTACGTGACTTGACGATTGGCAGTGTCGTTTCGCGCCTCCTTCCACCGCGTCCGCATCCCTCGCCTGCTGCCATGTGACCGTTAGCGATCTGGAGACCCTTGTCCAGGACCCTGCTGACATCTGGATCATTGACTCCGGGGCCACGCATCACATGACGGCCTCTCGTGAGTCCTTCAGTATGCTCGGTGCTATAGGCGATGTCTCCGGTGTCCACACGGGTTCCGGACAAGTGTTGCCTGTCCGTGGTGTCGGCGTCGTTCGTTTCTGTGGTCCTGTCGGTGAGGTCTTTCTGACCGATGTCATCTTCGTCCCTGGTCTCGAGCTCAGCCTCCTGTCCGTAACTGCCCTTGACCGCATGAGCATGGACATTGCACACTCGCGTCGTGTCGGCAATGTGTCGTTGCGTCCGTCAGGTCTTGTCGTAGTGCACGCCACCGTCCGTGGCAACCTGTGGCATGTTCCTCGCCTCTCATCTTCTCCTCCCATCTCCTTCCCGTCGGTCGCCACAGGCCATGTGTTCGTCACCAGTACGCTTTCTCCTCAGCACACCCACCTCCTGCACCGCCGCCTTTGCCACGTCTACTCTGCCGCCGTAGAGAGCATGCTCCGCACCCAGCCGGCCAAGGGTCTTGACCCGGAGACTTTCCCTCTCCCGTGCTCCACTGAGTGCATTGACTGCGCTCAGGGGAAGATGCACCGGTCCACGTACCCCTTGTCTTCCTCCCGTGCGTCCGCCCCTCTCGACCTTGTCCACTCGGACGTCATGGGCCCTCTCCCCATCGAGTCCGTCGGTGAGCATGGCCGCTATGTCTTCACCCTTATGGACGACTATTCTCGCTACCGATGGGTCTTCTGCCTCTGGCAGAAAAGCGATGTCGCACGAGTCATTCAGGACTGGCTTGTCCTCGTAGAGCGCGAGTGTGGCCGCTCTCTTCGCCGCTTTCACTCCGATCGCAGTGGAGAGTACATGGGTGAGGCCACGACTTTTCTCGCCTCCCGCGGGATCCACCATGAGACGTCTGCGCCCTACACACCCGCCCAAAACGGCGTATCCAAACGGTGGAACCGTACCATGGCCGACGCCGTCCGCACCATGCGGATCAAATCCGGTCCCTCCGATGGCTTTTATTTTGAAGCCATGGCCTACATGACCTGGGTCTGGAACCGGATTCCCCACGGTCCCCTTCCCCGCCAGTCCACGCCATACCAGCGCTGGTGCGGTCGGCGCGCTGACCTCTGCCCGGCTCGCGTCTGGGGCTGCGTGGCCGTTGTGTGGCTGCCTTCCCCACAGTAGGGCGGCAAGCTCGCCCCCCCACGGACGCCCCTGCACCTTCCTCGGTGTGTCTCGTCAGTCCAAGGCCTGGCGCTTCTGGGACCCATCCCGACATTGCATCGTCGAGTCCCGCGATGCCCTCTTCTTCGAGGACCTGTTTCCCCGTGACCTCATCCTCTTCGGCTCGTCCGTGTCCCTCCCGTCGCGTGGGGGATTGGTGAGTCCGTCCTCCGTCCTGTCGCTTCCGGGTGACACATCACTCCGTCCCTCTGAGCCGGCAGCCCCTGTCGCGTCCTCTGACCCCCCCAGGCCAACAGTCCCAGTCACGTCCGCTGGCCCCTCTGGGCCAACAATCTCAGACGCGTCCGCTGGCCCCTCCGAGCCAGCTACCCCTGTCGTGTCCACTGGCCCCTCCGGACCAGCTGCCCCAGTCGCGTCCGCTGGCCCTTCCGGGCCAACAGCGCCTGTCGTGTCCGCTGGCCCCTCTGGGCCGGCAGCCCCAGTCGCTTCCGATGGCCCCTTCGGGCCGACAGCCCCAGTTGCGTCCACCGGCCCCTCTGGGCCTGCAGCTCCTGTCAAGTCCGCTGGCCCCTCCGGACCAGTTGTCCCAGTCGCTGCCGATGGCCCCTCTGGACCAACAGCCCCAGTCGCGTCCACTGGCCCCTCTGTGCCTGCAGCTCCTGTCGTGTCTGTTGGCCCCTCCGGACCAGCTGCCCCAGTCGCGTCCGCTGGCTCCCCCGAGCCAGTAGCCCCGTCCGCCTCCGTTGGCCCGTCAGACTCAGTCTTATCTCCTGTCCAATCGCGCTACACACGCGGCCCAGGCGGCAGCCTCCAACCTCGGCCGACAGTGAGCGCGCAGACTGTCGCACCGCATCCCATGGCGCCTCCACCCCCTGTGGCTCCATGTGTCTCCGCCACTCCCACAGTCGTGAGTGGGGACGATGGCACGAAGGCTCTCGGCCTGACCACTTCGGCCATCATCGCAGACCTTCACCCGGGCTCTGCATTGGACTATGCCATGCTTCATCACGAGCATCGACATGCTGTCGTGGATGCACTCACCCACATCCCACTTGGAGCTCGTGATGCACACGCCCTCTCAGTCCGGTCCACAGCACGCTTAGAGGACCCAGCCACCCTACGTGAGGCTCGAGCCTCTCCTGAGGCCGTACATTGGGATGCTGCCTGCGCCAAGGAGCTCGTTGCTAATCGGCAGCACCGCGTGTATGACCTCGTCAACCTCCCTCCAGGTTGAAAGGCCATTGGTGCCAAGTGGGTCTTTCGGCGCAAGTGGAAGCCTGACGGGTCCTTGGACAAGTACAAGGCCCGCCTCACAGCAAAGGGGTTTTTTCAGGTCCCTGGGATCGATTGCAACCAGATCTTTGCCCCAGTTGGTCGGTTCTCCACTGGCCGGGCGCTCTTCAGCGTGGTTGCCCAGTAGGGGTGGGAGCTACATCAGATGGACGTAAGCAACGCATTCCTCCATGGCTCACTATAGGGTGAGGAGCTCTACATGGTGCAGTCTCAAGGCTTTGACGATGGCACTGGGAGAGTTTGGCGGCTGCGGAAGGCTCTCTATGGCGTGAAGCGGTCGCCTCGGTGCTGGAACCAGGAGATGAGCAGCACGCTTCTCTGTGGCAGCCTCCAACGTAGCACCGCTAACCCCGCACTATTCGTCAGCCCAAGAGGTCAGACCTTCACCGCAGTTCTGGTCTACGTCGACGATCTCCTCATTGCGTCGCTAGACACGGCTGACATCCAGCGTGTCAAGGACCTACTGCACACCGCCTACCAGATGAAGGATCTCGAATCTGCCCGAGTCTTCTTGGGCATAGACCACGAGCATGATCACTCCCAGGGCATCTTGCACAACTACCAGGCTGCCTATGTGCAGACCTTGTCCACTCGCTTCGCCGAGGACCTGCTCCTCATACCTAGTGCATCTTCACCCATGTCACCCGATGGCTAGGTGAAGCTGAAGAGTCCTGACCCAGCTGTTGTGGGGGAGCCAGTTGATGTGTAAACGTATCTGCGGGTCATCGGGTCACTGATGTTCCTGGCGACGACGACGCGTCCAGACATCACGTTCGCCGTCAACCTCCTGGCCCAGTTCTCTCAGGAGCCGCGTCACCTCCACTTCGAGGCCACGATGCGAGTGCTGCGCTATGTCGTCTCGACCCCTCGGCGAGGTCTCATGTTCCACCGCCAGCCGTCTATCGTTGTAGTGGGCTACAATGACAGTGACAAGGCCGGCAGTCCAAGCGGTAAGAGTCGCACGGGCTTGATCTTTCTGATCAGCGGCATAGATGTGTCCTGGCGTAGTGGCAAGCAGTGGTGCATTGCACGCAGCACTGCTGAGGCTCAGTACGTGGCCCTTGGCTTAGGCGCGTGTGAGAGTGTGTGGTTGCGTTGTCTGTTGTCCAAGTTGCGTGAGTCTGTCGCATCCATTGCCTTGCATTGTGACAATGAGAGTACCATGGCCATCGCCGACAATGACGGTGTGCATCACACACGCACAAAGCACATCAATGTTCAGTATCACTATGTGCATTCGTTGTTTCATGACGGCAGCATCAGCATCGTGTGGGTTGAGACAGCACGGAAGCTGGCTGACTTCCTGACCAAGGCACTGAAACGGGACTCATTAAAGAAAGCTGTAAGTTTAGTCGGCGTGCGTCCGTGAGTTGCCCTCTTTATCTCTGTGTGTGTCTCTGCGTGCCCTGGTGGATTCAAGATGTTGACCGTGTCTCTGCTCGCCCATGTGCACTGCGCTTGTGAGTCATGGGGGAGTGTTGGTTTTTGCACATCTCTCATCGTACTCTGTTGTGTCCTCCCGGCTTGTGTACATCGACGTGTAGATGACTAACGGCGAGACTCGACGCTGATGGAGTGTCGTCGGGTGGAAGCGACGCACGCTGAGGTCTACTCGTAGTTTGCTGGAGCCTCCTCTCTCCGACGACGTGCTCAGCTCCATCGGCAGGCCTCCTCGGCGGTCGTGCTGCCGACGGTCACTGTCACCGCAGTTGTTGTCTGCATGCGCCTCGCGCGTCCCATCGCATCTGCATCGTCATGCTCTTCCTAGCGTCCATGTTGCATGTTGCATGGCCCTGTTCAGCATCATGGACCATCGTAGGCACTGCCTGGGTTCGGGCAGCCATAACTCCTTGCTACTCGAGAGCGTATATCTAGCTGTTTCTGACCGCACGCCTGCGTTCGCAGCGTCAGTATTATGGTATGGTCCACTTTTCAGGCAAAACGGACGACGCCCTGGTTTTGGGCTGTCCGGCGTTTGGCAGGGCTCACCGAAAAAACCCTGTCTGCCACATAATAGGTCTAGCACTATTTTATGATTGGTTGGTTAGCTCAGTAACAACTTTTACACTAGTGGGGGGGGCCTAGAACTTGGAGGGGTCTCCCATTGTTGCTCATTCTTCATTCCTAACTAGTTACTTTCAGTTCAGCTGTTTTCTGGCGCTAACTCTGGCGCGCGCGTTTCTGAGTAACAAACCTAGAGCTTCCAGACTTAGACTCTAGAGCATCAGACTGTGGGGGCAGCTGACTTAAGCAACGAGCGTGGAAGCCCGCACGCTGCATCAACAACGCTGCTTCCCCAACCTGCTGCCTAGGTTTTCCCGCTTGATTGTTAAAGTTTTAACACTCTGGACGAATGATGCAAAGACAATGAGGATCCACCTTCACGCTTGCCAATTGGCATGTCTGTAAGCTAGTTTAGTGATGGCAATCCACTTTGCTCCACATAGTAGGTACGACGGTCATGACCAGTGGTTACATACGTGAAAGCCAGAGAGGTGAAATGCCCCTAATCACATTTTGGAGAAATGCCAAGACTTTGTACTTGAAATGAGCCATGCCCTTGGTTTGAAACTTAAATGATAGAATGCCACCACTTTGTCAATCAAATAATCTGTGCGCTTGGTTAAGAACTGTAACGGGTCGAGTCTCAAGCTCATGCACTGAAGTCGTCGTCGGAGTTCGCAGAATGGCGTTCTCAGTCCGCGTCAGGGGTTTACCCCCTTCGCACGACTGAGGGGTAATCGTCATCAACGACCCAGAGCAGGGAGACACGAATATTTCGAGTCTCCGGAGGCCTATTTCCGTTTTTAACCTTACCCTTGGTTTTGGGACCCAAACCGGGGGTTTTTACCTCAAACATGTGTGTTCGCACGAGTTGTTTTGTTGTTTCATGTCAAAGTTTGTCGCAAAAAAACTTTGATTTACGTTTTGACGTTCTGGCACGAAATCATCGCGTGCGAGACACGTTGGCGATTTTGCACCAGTTTCTCTCGTTTCTCGTCCCTCCTCCCCCTCCCTCGTCCTTGCTCGCTCGCTTGCGAGGAGGGCGAGCGGGGGCGAGGGTACGAGGCCACGAGGGCTTGCCCTCGAGGGCCTCATGGCCCCTCAACCGCCGATCGGACTGAGTTCGCGATCGGCGGCTGGCAGCTGGCCGGCTAGTGGCCGGCCAGTGGCTTGGCCGGCCGCCAGCCGTCCAGCCGGCTGGCAGCAAGCTGGCCGGTGGCCAGCGTAGTGCTGGCCGCCAGCCAGCCCTCCATGACGCGACTGGTGGTGTGCAACCACCCCTTGCTTCAACGAGGAGGGGGGGCCGAACCGGCCCTCCCGCTACATTCCTCCCCAGTTATTATGAACCGTCCCGGTTCATGAACAAGTAGGATTGTCAGTTAGTGAGTCATCAAACTTGTGAAAGAAAATTAATAAGGGTAGGTTTTATTACCTTCGCATTGGCTCGGTTGTCCTCGAAACCTGCTCAACACCCAGTCCAGGGCTTTGAGTTGCTTGTGCGAATGCGGAAGTCGTATGTGCCGTGGCCATCCAGCGGACGCTCGAGCACAGCCCGTGTAACTCTTGCCTAGCAAAATTGTAGACATTTTGAGGACAACACGACCAATGCGGAGGTATCCAAACCTACCCTCATTTCAATCACGAGCTAAACATGACCATGTGCATGGCACTTGGACCTAAGCTGTAGCTTTTTGGTCAGCACGGCTAGCGGGCTCCCCCCTTTAGGCTGGAGCATCCCCGCGACAACCATGTTGGGCGTCCCCAACCTCCTATGGTTGCAGTCCATGAATGGCGCCCTGTGAGAATGTTGTTCACTTTCTCCGCCTTTAGGTGGTACCCCCTGACACGCGTCGATCCGTGTGAGCTGCCAGCTCGCTCCAAGACTCGTTGACCACCCTTGTGGGCAACCGGGACTCAGGCTGCCATGAGTTATGTTTAGGTCCACACCCGGCCCAATGAACATGGTATTCTCTAACAACTCGAGACCGGAGAGTTCGCTCTCGGTGCTGAAGTAGGCTCATAACCTCGTATTGGCCATCCGCAGCAAGAACTGCCAGTGGCGGCTGAAAGGTTCCCTCAGCCGTGTATGGAGCCAACAGGCTCACATGAAACACGTCATGTTTCTTCATACTTGGCGCAAACAGCAATCGGTATGCCACTGGCCCGATGTGTGCAACAATGGGAAACGGCCCAATCCACTTCGATAGAAGTTTTTGTACCCCTGGCGACTTCAGCTGAAGATTCCTAGTGCTAAGAAGCACTTTGTCACCGATGTCGAACGAGACCTCACGGCGACTTTTGTCGGTATATGCCTTTTGTTGTTGCCGAGCAGCTTGAAGGTGACCCTTCGCTTCTTGTAACAAGGAGTCTATGCGCTCGGCAAAGGCTTGAGCAGAAGCAACCTGTCCTCCTGTACTCCCGCTCCTCACCACTGAAGAGGGCACCATCGCATGCCGACCACTTTTCAATACAAACAGTGTGAACTCTGTAGACTTGTTCACCGAGTTATTCACTACAAACTCTGCTGGTGCTAGGAATTCGTCCCAATCATGCATGGCAGGGTCCACGTACATACGGAGCATCTGCTCCGGAGCGCGATTCATGCGCTCTGTTTGTCCATCTGTTTGAGGGTGAAACGCTTTCAAAATTTGCGACCCACTGCCGAAGTACTCGTGCATCTTTTGTCAAAACTTACTAGCAAATTTTTGATCTCTATCGGAGATAATGTGCAACGGCAAGCCGCGGTACTTCACGACACCCTCAAAGAAGAGACGAGCGGTCTCCTCTGCGTTCACGTCAATGGTTGTAGGAATGAAGTGTGTCATCTTTGTCAAAAGATCCACAACCACTAGCATTGCATCGTGGCCACGAGCCGTGTCCGGAAGACTCGTTATGAAGTCCATGCTCACGCACTCTTATGGAGTGCGTCAGCATGCAGTGCGTCCAAGGAATGGCAAGCTGTTGGAGGAGTCCAGCAGGCTTCTTGTTACTAGCCTTAATCCAAAGACATGGGTCGCATGCCATGCAATACTTACGAACATCGACACTCCATCCTGGTCACCAATAGTGGTCGGAGAGTGCCTGTCCGGTGTTTCCAGGTCCCAGATGACCTGCGACCGGTGGGTCGTGGAACTGGGAGATAATCTTTGCTCAAAGGTCTCCCGAGTTTGGCACAACAACTTGTTCTCCGTGCCAGAAGATTCCTGCGGCCTCCACCAAGCCGTACTTGTCCAGATTTCGAGAGTCTTGAAACCAAGAATCCAAACAATATCCCATTTGGATCTTGTTTACAAGACCGTTGTAATGGATAATCTCTCGTGGTGGTTGTCGCAGAGGTGTAGGGGGATCTGGTGATTGTACTATTGCTGTTACAATGGCCATAAAACACCTACGGACCTTGGTGGTTGCTTTTTTTTCCACAGGCTGTCGGCTTAGTGGATCGGCCACATTGATGCGTCCTGGCCGATGTTCCCATGTGAACGAGAATCGGCTCAGGTATTCGCTCCAACGTGCCTGTCGTCTTGACAGGTTTGGTTGCGTTTGGAAAAACACCAATGGATTATGGTCGGTCACGGACGTCACACCCCCTTCAGCACCCTCGAGGTAGCAACGCCACATCTTGAAATTGTGTACTACCGCAAGGACCTCTTGATCCCCAGTCGTGTACCGCGTTTCTACGGGGATGAGCTTCCGGCTCTCATACGCAACTGGGTGACTGTTCTGCATGAGGACAGCTCTGAGTCCTACTACCGACGCATCACATCGAACCTCCCACAGTTGCGATGGATCCGGAAGAGCTAGGAAGGGCACTATGGATAGAAGCTCTTTGACTTTGAGAAAAGTGCTTTTGCAATGGGATGTCTATTCCCAGCACACGTCTTTTCACGTGAGCCTGGTTAGCGGTGCTACCAGGGTTGAAAACCCTTGCATAAACCGTTGAAAGTAGTTTGCAAGGCCGAGGAAAGACCGAATATGCCCCACATTTTTCGGGCGTGGCAAGTCTACAACGGCTTGGACTTTTCATGGGTCGACACGAATGCCGTCCTTGCTGACGATGTGTCCAAGGTATTCGAGCTCATCTTGTGCAAACTTGCACTTGCTCACTTTCGCGTAGAAATTTTGTTCCCAAAGGATCGTGAGGACTTCACGCAGATGTTCTATGTGCTCTTCCATAGATTTGGAGAAAACCAAGATGTTGTATAAGTAAACCAAGACAAACTGACCGAGTTACTTGGCGAACGTTCGGTTCATTTCTCCTTGGAAGGTTGCCGCGGCGTTCGTCAGCCCGAAGCATAAGGTCCTATATCCGCAGTAAGGGGAATCGATTTTTCACCGTCATCTTGTTCAACGCTCGGTAATCCACGCACATGCATAAACCACTGTCCTTTTTGTTCACAAAAAGGATCGGCGCACCGTACGATGAGCTACTTGGTTCGATCCACCCTTTTACTAGGTACTCTTTGATTTGGCGTTCGGCAGCTCGCCATTCTGTTGGACTAAGGTGATACATGGGGCTGAACGGAGGAGTCGTCTCCGGTTGCAGCGGAATCGTGTGGCCCATGTGTCTTTATGGCGGGAGCCCATCCGGTTGGTCTTGGAACATATCCGAGAACTCCGCCAAAAAAGATTTGATCCCTTGTGGCGTGTCTTCCTTGACGCCGTCCTCCACTTTCTGCAGCTGAGCCAAGAAGTATCCACAACCTTGTTGAATATGTCTCTTGACTTGCATTGCAGACAAGCTGGCATGGACTTTTGAGTCGGGTCGGTGATAATTCCGTACTCGAAATCAGTGTAAAACTGCACTGTCCTTTTCGGAGGATCAAACGCTTTGATTCAAAGCACATTAGAACCTTGTTCTCACTGAGCCAGGCATCACCTAGCACCACGTCAAACGGGTCAAGAAGGTTGAGTACCTTCAACGTGACACTCTGTGTGTATCCTTGAATACAAGTTTTTGCTCTACAAGTACCGATCAAGGGTACCGTATGGTTGTCACCGACAACAACTGCGCCATTCAATGGCTCGTACTTCAGGCCAACCTTTCGGGTAAAACCAAAGCTAACAAATGAGTCGTCTCCTCCAGTGTCAGCAAGTACATTTGTGGGAGCACCAGATAGGTGTCCTTTGGACTGCATCGTCATGTTGCCTCCACTCTTCCGAGTGAACAGGCTCACCGACGGCAAGTCAAGTTTGTGATAAACACAGAATGTGTACGAAGGGCGTCGCAACTCCCATGATTCACCCACTCGAGTCCACATCTTTTGGGCACGTGTGAACTTGACTAGCACCTTCCATTCTTTAACCTTGACTGGGTCAAATCGTCGACTGAAGGTACCGCGAGCGTGATTGAACTCATTGCTTTGCGGGCATTTGCTTCAATCACTGTGTCACACAACTCTTGCACAGTGGTCGGTGTAGCCACTACAGAGCATGTACGATTGTGCATCTCGTCCAGAGATGCAAGGTTTAGTGGACAATGTTGGTCGGCAAGTGTAGAATGAGGTTCAACAAGAGGAGAGAAAACAACAGAGAAATTTGAACTCGTCAAAAGCTCAAATTGTTTAACATCATCATTTGTAAACATGAACCCACACTTGTGATCCAGTTTTACCCCTGAGTGGTCCCCACTGACGTCACTCAGGGGTGGGGGAAACCCGCCCCACGACCTTGTTCGTTACCACGACTGGGCCCATTGCCGTGACCGCGACCTTGTCCATGGCCCTGTCCGCGGCCTCCTGCTGCACCATCCCCACGAGGTGCTGCTCCTGCAGCTAACAACGCGGCCTCTTGTCCACCACCACCAGCCTCAGGGCACTGAGCCCTAAAGTGGTCCGGTTGCATGCATTTGTGGCAGATCCCTTCGCGCAAGGGTGCGTTTTGACGCTCACGCGCCGCCTGTAGCTCGTCATTCTCGCGGCTGCGCTTGTTGTTGGGGCCCTTGTGTCCACCAGCCTTTTTGGCTAGAGAGTTTGCGAGTTGCTCGTCCTTGACCCCGCCTCACTGTCCATCTGATCCACCAGCCCCTATAGCGTCTATGTGCATGTCGCAGCCTTGCTGTGCACGCGCGTTTAGCCGTGCATCAGAGTAGTGCTTCGGGTTTGCCGAAAACACTTCATTCATGTAGTCGCGCAATGCCCTCCAGCTTGTCCAAGCTTGGCCAGTGGCTCTCGTGGTGGTCTTGTCCTTCACCTTCTCGCTAGCAAGACCATCATGTATGTACTCTAGCAGCATGCACTCCGGATACTTGAAGGTCTGAGTCCCATCGCCCTTGGTGAAGTTCTCGGCTTCCTCCACAAGTGCGGTGAACTCGCTCAAGTAGAATTCAAGCGAGTTGCACAGCTGCCTGAAGTCCTTGATCTTGTGGAAGGCGCGCTATGCCTCCTCACGTTGGGTACACTTTTTATGCATGTTCACGCAGAAGGCCTCCCACGGCATGGGTTTCCACTCCTGGTGCGGCTGCTGCACACTCCACTCATTGACCACATACTTGAAGAGTTTGTCTTCAAGCCGCGTCGTGGCCAGGTCACCCAACTGGCTGACTAGAGCCTTGTGGACATGTAGAACGTGCTCCATACGATTCAGCTAGTCGGTCAGCTTCACGTCCTTACGGAAGATCTCCAAAATGTGGAGGAAGGAAGTGTTCATGACCGACCCTGAAGTCATCGAGGTAGGCAAGTCGTCACTGCCACCGTAAGTGCCATCCGCAGCTGCGGCAAGCTGCGCTTGCTGCTGCACGCTGCGCTTGGTGCTGCATCCGTACCCGAGTCATGCTCTGCAATGCCTTGTCGAGGTCATTGCATCTGCGGCTTGCCTCATGGGCGGCCAGGCACTGGAGCTGGCGATCACGGTCGAGGTCCGTCATGCTCTGCCCAACGTGGGCCAGCAGGTTGGACAACGCGAACTTGAGCTCTGATGTCGTCAGAGCATTGCCGATAACCTCCAGGGCCTAGCGTTGTCCGTGCCACCTTACCCACTGCAGGAGGGTACGGTTCGTGAACACGCCTCCAAGGAGTCCCACCTTTTGGAGAAGACTATCGTCTGTGACGAAGCTCGAGTGGGCGCTCCCATGTCCTTTTAAGGCCACATCATAGGAAGGGGGGTCCCCCCCCATTTCTCTGAGTGGTACCGTGCCTCCGCCGTCGGTGGTGATCTTGAGTCGGCCCGCCGCCTCAGCAAGAAACTCTGCAAGCCTAGGACGGTCACCGCGAATTGCCTTCGCGGCGACATTGTCTGGCTCGTTCTCGCGGGAACTTCCTATGTGGTTGCTTTCAGCGCCCTTGCTGCTCTCGGCAATCTCGTTGCCTTCTGCAGCTTCACGCAATGCAACAGGCGCCTTACCCTTCTCGAGCAATCAGCTCGAGTTCGCCGCACGACGATGGCGATGGTCGCGATCTTCGTCGCCTTCGCCATCATCGGCGTCGTGCTCTTTGTCCCTGTCCTCCTCCGGGAGATCCTCCTCCATCGCGTCGTTTGTCGTGTCGGGGTCGTCCACGTGTGCGTTGACGTACTCGACGAGCACTTTTTCGGCCTCCGCACACTTCTCGGTATCGCCGAGGTTGGCGTTGGTTGCCTTCGACGGTACGGTTGCCTTTGGCGGTACGGTTCCTTTGGGTTGGCAACCGTGCTCGTGGCGGCGGCTCCCAAAACTTGGAGTCCGTAGAAAGCTCGTGGTGAGGCCATCACCACCTTGCCTTTGTTGGTCTTGGACGGTCCGGCACTTGCCATCTCGTCGCCCGTGCAACTAGCACGTGAAGACCGTTGTGAGGATCACCCCACAAGTTAAAGGAGGAATCGCCTCCAAAAATCTTGCTCTCACGATTCGTGAGGCAATTTTGATTTCAATTTCTATTTTCCTAGGCCGCCACGTCTGCACAAGGTCGTCGGTTTGTAGGCAAAACCCTAAGCCATGACTCACGGCACAAGGAAAGCTAACAAAACCTAGATAAACAAGCAAGTACAAGGTCAAGAAGCAAAAGAATACTTTTCTTCTTGTCTCCTTGTCCTCTTGCCTTCCAGTCTTCCTTGGCCTCTTGTTGCGTCTTCTTCGCACACCTTGCCCCCCTTTGGAGGCGCCTTTCTTGTGCTCCACGGCAATGTGGCGGCCTCCAAAAATTCTCCATGTAGCGCTTTTCTCCTTATTCTTTTTCTCTCATGCCGTGAGAGTCTCTGGTATTGGAGAAAGGCGCTGCCCCAATTCTTTGTTGAATAGGAGCGGAAGGAGCTTTGAGAAGAGGAAAACAAGTAGGTGGTTTTGAGGGTGGGTACTCCCTATCCCATCCCAAAAGGTTTCCCCTAGCCCACTCGGATGGAGAACACACTATGGAGAAGCAGCCCCAAAAAATAGAGCTCTTCTCTAGCTTCCTAACGCACTTCACGGCGCTTCAAACGGTGAAGCGTAGATGCCGTAGTCCCTTCTGGCGTTTCTTCCACTGCTTGCTATTGTAGGCGGTGTTTTGTATATGTCGTACCCGCCGTTTTCGTCGTACACTTGGTCGCGAGGGTCGTCTGGCTCTGAGAACCACTACAACGGGTCGAGTCTCGAGCTCCTGCTCTGAAGTCGTCGTCGGAGTTCGCAAAATGGCGTTCTCAGTCCGCGTCAGGGGTTTACCCCCTTCGCAGGACTGAGGGGCAATCGTCATCAACGACCCAGAGCAGGGAGACTCGAATATTTTGAGTCTCCGGAGGCCCATTTCCGTTTTCAACCTTACCCCTGGTTTTGGGACCCAAACTGGGGGTTTTTACCTCGAACTCGTGCGTTCGCACAAGTTATTTCGTTATTTCATGTCGAATTTCATTGCAAACAAACTTCGATTTACGTTTTGACGTTCTGGCACAAAATCCTCGCGTGCGAGACACGCTCGCGATTTCGCACCAGTTTCTATCATCTTTTGTCCCTCGTCCCCCTCCCTCGTCCTCGCTCGCTCGCTTGCGAGGAGGGCGAGCGGGGGCGAGGGCACGATGCCACAAAGCCTCGCCCTCGAGGGCCTCGTGGCCCCTCAGCCGCCGATCGGGCTGAGGCCGCGATCGGCGGCTGGCGGCTGGCCGGCTGTTGGCCGGCTGCCGGCAGTCCAGCCGGCTAGAAGTGAGCTGGCCGGCAGCCAGCGAAGTGCTGGCCGCTGGCCAGCCCTCGCTGACGCGAGGGGTGGTGCGCAACCACCCCTCGCTTCAGCGAGGAGGGAGGGCCGAACAGGCCCTCCCGCTACAAGAGCTTTGTGTAATGTGACCCCCGTCATTAGTCGCAATGGGCGAATTTGGGGAAGCAATCTTTCATTCTTTGCAATTTCAACATTTTCGATGTCGTTTTCATTTCGTAAGGTATGTCAATTCAGGATGGGTCAACTGACGGCGATCTTGAATTGTGTAGTCTTTTCGTAAGAGTATAAAAGATATGTGGAATGCATTTATCTTTGGTTTGTTGAGGTCATGACTGTTATGCGATCGAGTTCCTTCTTTCTCTTTTTTTCCGTTTTCCATGCCTATTTTCTATGTTTTGTTTTAAATTTTCCATCAAAAGGCCATCGAAAACAATATTTTTTCAGATCTCAGGACAATCTTTGTTTGATAGCATTATGTGAGTCGAATAGCGATGTAGCGCGCGTCCGGTCCGATGTGGCTCGCACAGGGTCCCTTGCTTGTGTACGGGCGGATGGGATGGCTTGAGGGTCGGAGACCGTCAAGCACCGCGGTTTTGGCCTAGTTTGCCAAGCGTTTTGTCCGTCCCGTTACATTGGTATCAGAGCGCCGGGGTTCGAGTCCGAGGTGCGGACGCCAAGGGCGGCTCACTCCTATCGGGGGGGAGTGTAGCGCACGGCCGGTCCGACGTGGCTCACACGGGGTCCCTGGCCTGTGGGCGGGCGGATGGGATGGCTTGAGGTTCGGAGACCCTCAAGCACCGCGGTTTTGGCGTAGTTGGCCAAGGGTTCCGTCCGTTCCGTTACAAGCGACCTGAGTGGACCCTATTGTCTGACATTCTCATAGCTCAACATCATGTCTTGGATGGACAAAAAACCTCCCATGTTTGGATGGGTTTGTTCTTCTTCTCGGTTCAGTTTGCGGTACGTTTGTATGGGTGGTCCAAAACTTCCCATGCTTTGTGGAGGAACTTGTTGGGCTTAGCAATCGCCCTCGCAAAAACAAAAACTCAACCCATCAAATGCAATTCGGGGTGATGAGTCTTGAATTGGGTTTTCACGTCTTAAACTTGTGGGTTTGCGATTCATGGGGGGAAAATGGTGTTTTTCGCTTCATTGCAATTCATTGAAAACTCCTCTTTCGTTTTTGTTTTTCAGATAACAAACCCCCCATTTTACGTGCAAAATATAGCTAAAACCTTTCCTAAATAAAATTTGAGACGTTTTTCTTTTGTTTTTGTGCGGGCACCCGTGGGGCCCACGACAGCGGGGCCGCTAGGTGCCTGCGTTGTTTCTTTTGTTTTCTGGTTTAAACGCAATCTGCATCGTAATCGTGAAATTTTGATTTCTTATAGGGAAAAAAAGAACTTTTCATCGCTTGATTGTGAGCGATCACTCCTCTTAGGTTCGATTCCGAAGATGCGAAGGAAACGAGTGAGTGAGGGGGCACATTATCGATTTGTTTTAAAATTCACGAAAATTCAGCCAATATTTGGTAATCTGAGTCAAATTTTATTTCTTATTTTTTACAGATATTCAAACCGAGGGAGTGGGTTAGTTTAACCCTTAGGCTTGTGGTACGGTTCATTTAATCTACAAAAGTGTGGGCATGGAACCCTGAAAAAAAAGGACATAATATGCGCGAGCTCGGCTCTCCCTGCGATGCGGAGGCACCGCTGGCCGTCGCCTTGCAGCTGGCCGCGATGAGTCACAGGGTTGACTGCCACACCGCTGACCTCCACGCCTTCCCTGCCTCTCGCACGCTCCCGCCAACCACCTCCCAAGTCCTTCCACCCACACCGGCTCGCCGCCGCCGACTCGAAGGCAACATGGCGAAGCAGCGACATCGGACGGGAGGATCGTAGGAGGGAAAAGCGCGGTGGCAGCTTGGTAAAAGAGCACACGAGCAGCGATCGGCGCACAAGTGGTCGCCGCCGTTGCGTTTGGGGCTCCGCCACTGCTGCCGCCCCCACTGTGTGAGAAGAACAGGCTGGGTCGACGCGCGATCTGCATCCCTCTTTCTCTCCCTCTCCCTACTTCTCTCCCTGGTTGCTCGTGTTCTCTCCGTCATTCGATTCCTTCTCCCTCCGATTCGTCCCTCCCTCCCTCCCTGTCGCGTTCATCGCTCCCTCCCGCCGTCTCTCCTCGCCCTCCGCACGTATCCTCTGAAGCACACACACAAATACGCACACAACCCCCCCCCC
>SZWC01019967.1:22399-38341 GCA_023375785.1 Penium margaritaceum
CAAATCACCCTGCCCAAGAGTCACTGTTGCTTCAGTATAGGCTTCAGTAGCAGGGCCGGAAGACGTGGCTGCAGGCGCACATGTTGCGCGCGCTGCTGTTGTAAATGTAGCAAATGCTAAGGTTGCTGCATCAATCACACCCGCAGCTATGTCGTATAACGCAAGAGCGTAGATAGAAGGGCATCGTTCTGCATCAATGCGAGTTGTTGCGATGCTACCAAGGCTGGCACCACTCGAGGGGGGTCAATTGCTTACCGCTGCATGCCGTGAAGATTTCAACGTCGATGGTACATCACTGGATGACGCGATAGACCCGACGGCAGGAGCAAATTGCCACCAGGTGTGGTACAGCTCCTTATGGTCCTCTCCAACGGGGTCGGTGCCATTTTTTTCCACATACGCCAGCGTTGCACGCGGACAGCACCTAATGCTGCTGTGAATGGGTCTCAGATGTTGTGATCCGACAGCCGCGGGTTAGCTGCGGGTCAGTTTCCCGTACCTCCGATATTTGAAGACGGGTACGGCCGCCAATCTGGGAATCCACCCCATGGCGACAGCGGAGGTGTTGCGGGCTTGTTGCAAAGAGACAAGCCGTAGCACCTGTGAAAGTGAGAACTGCGGCGGCGGAGCGGTACCTCGCGTCGGCGGTGGAGTTGCTGCACCACAATGTGGCTCGGCTACTGTAGGAAGGTGGTTTGGCTACAATGGCCGTGCCACAGAAGACCGTGTGGCAGCGTGGTAGTGGGCGGTGACTCAGTTGAGCTAGAAAACCTAGGCAGCAGGTTGGGGCAGCAGCGTTGTTGATGCAGCGTGCGGGCTTCCACGCTCGTTGCTTAAGTCAGCTGCCCCCTCAGTCTGCTGCTCTAGAGTCTAAGTCTGGAAGCTCTAGGTTTGTTACTCAGAAACGCGTGCGCCAGTGTTAGCGCCAGAAAGCAGCTGAAATCTGAAAGTGACTGATTAGGAATCAAGAATGAGCAACAATGGAAGTCCCCTCCAAGTTCTAGCTCCCCCCCAATAGTGTAGAACTTGTTACTCAGCTAACCAGCCAATCAGAAAACAGTCCTAGACCTATTTTCTGGCACGCAGGCTTTTCTCGGTGAGCCCTACCGGACGCCCGACAGCCCGAAACCTGGGCGTTGTTCGTTTTGCCTGAAAACTGGACCATACCATAATATCGACGTTGCGAACGCAGTCGTGCGGTCAGAATCAGCTAGAAAAATAGCAGCAAAGAGTTATGGCTACGCGAACCCGGGTAGTGCCTACGATAATCAGTGACGCCAAACAGGGCCACACAGCAGGAGACATGGACCCTAGGCACAGCATGACGCTGCAGACGTAATGCCACAACCAGGTACAGAGCTGGGTGCACGGAAACAACATCTGCAGTGGCAGTGACCGCCAGCGGCCCGACCGCCGAGGAGGCCTGCCGATGGAGCTGAGTGCATCGCCAGAGGAAGGAGGCTCCAGCAAATGGTGCGTGGGCCTCAGCGCGCGTCGGCTCCATCGAGCGACACTCCAGCAGCGTCGAGTCACGCCGTCAGTCATCTACACGCCGATGTACACAAGCCAGGAAGACACAACAGAGTACAATGAGAGATGCGCGAAAACCAACACTCCCCCATGACTCACAGGCACAATGCACATGTACGGGGAGAGACACAGTCAACGAACAGACTCCCCCAGGCCACGCAAAGATGCAAGCAGGGACAAAGAGAGCCAGTCACGGACGCACGCCGACCGAACTCACAGCCTTCTTGAACGAGTCATGCTTCACTGCCTTAGTCAAGAAGTTAGCCAATTGTCGTGCTGTCTCAACCCACACGATGTTGATGCTGCCGTCATGGAACAACGAACGCACATGGTGATACTCAATGTTGATGTGCTTTGTGTGTGTGATGCACGCCGTCATTGTCGGCGATGGCAATGGCACTCTCATTGTCACAATGCAACGTGATGGATGCGACAGGCTAACGCAACTCAGACAACAAACAATGCAGCCACACGCTTTCACACGCGCCTGAGTCAAGAGCCACGTACTCAGCCTTAGTAGTGCTGCGTGCAATGCAGCCCTGATTGCCACTGCGCCAGGACACAGCTGTGCCGCCAATCAGAAATATCCAGCCTGTGCGGCTCTTACCGTCCGGACTGCCGGCCCAGTCACTGTCGGTGTAGCCCACCGCAGCCACAGATGGCTGACTGCGGAACATGAGACCTCGCCGAGGAGTCGAGACGACATAGCGCAGTACTCGGATTGCGGCCTCGTAGTGGAGGTGATGCGGCTCTTGGGAAAACTGGGCCATGAGGTTGACGGCGAATACGATGTCTGGGCGCGTCGTCGTCGCCAGGAACATCAGTGACCCGATGACTCGCAGGTACGTGGTCACGTCAACTGGCTCCCCCACAATAGCTGGGTCAAGACTCTTCAGCTTCACCTGGCCATCGGGTGACATGGGTGAGGATGCGCTCAGCACGAGTGGCAGGTCCTCCGCAAAGCGGGTGGACAGACTCTGCACATAGGCGGCCTGGTGGATGTGCAGGACGCCCTGGGAGTGATCATGCTCGAGCTCCATGCCCAGGAAGACTCTGGCAGATCCGAGATCCTTCATCTGGTAGGCGGCGTGTAGCAAGTCCTTGACACTCTGGATGGCAGCCGTGTGTGGCGACGCAATGAGGAGATCGTCGACGTAAACCAGAATTGTGCCGAAAGTCTGGCCTCGCGGACTGACAAACAGTACGGGGTCAACGGTGCTGCGCTAGAGCCCGCCCCGAAGGAGCGTGCTGCTGATCTCTTGGTTCCAGCACCGAGGCGACTGCTTTAGGCCATAGAGGACCTTACGTAGTTGCCAGACTCTCCCAGTGCTGTCGTCGAAGCCTGGGGGGTGCACCATGTAGAGCTCCTCACTCTCTAGTGAGCCATGAAGAAACGTGTTGCTCACATCCATCTGATGCAGCTCCCACCCATGCTGGGCGACCAGGCTAAAGAGCGCACGGCTAGTGGAGAACCAGCTAACTATGGCAAAGATCTGGTCGTAGTCGATCCCAAGAATCTGGGCAAACCCCTTGGCTGTAAGGCGGGCCTTGTACTTGTCCAAGAACTCGTCGAGCTTCCACTTGCATCGAAAGACCCACTTGGCGCTGATGGCCTTCCGACCTGGAGGAAGGTCGACGAGGTCATACACATGGTGCTATCGGATAGCGACGAGCTCATCGGCGCAGGCAGCGTCCCAGTGTGTGACATCAGGAGAGGCTCATGCCTCGCGCAAGGTGGTTGGGTCCTCCGGGCGTGCTGTTGAATGGACTGAGAGAGCATGTGCATCTCGAGCCCCAAGTGTGATGCACATGAGTGCAGCCACGACAGCGTGCCGATGCTCGTGATGAAGCATGACGTAGCTAAGTGCGGAGCCCGGGTGAAGGTCTGCAATGATGGCCGAGGTGGTCAAGCCAAGGGCTTTGGTGCCACGGTCCCCACTCGCGACCGTGGGAGTGGAGAAGACACGTGGAGCCATAAAGGGTCGAGGTGCCACAGAGCGTGGTGCGACAGTCTGCGCTCTCACCGACGGTCTGGGTCGGAGGCTGCCGCCTGAGCCACGTGTGTAGCATGGGAGGGCAGAAGGTGGCACGGAGTCTGACGGGCCAATGGAGGTAGACGGGGTTGCTGGTCCAGAGGGGCTCACGGATGCAACTGGAGCAGCTGGCCTGGATGTTCCAGCGGACGTGACTGGAGCACAACTGGAGCTACCGGTCCAGAGGGACCAGCAGACGGGACTGGGGCTACCGGTCCGGAGGGACCAGCAGACGCGACTGGGGCTGCAGGCCCGGAGGGAGCAGTGGACGCGTCTGGGGCTGCCGGCTCGGAGAGACCAGCGGACATGACTAGGGCCGTGGGCCTGGAGGGACTAGCAAACGCGACTGGGGCTGCCGGCTCAGAGGGACCAGCGGACGCTACTGGGGCTGCTGGCCCGGAGGGACCAGCGGACGCGACTAGGGCTGCTGGCCCGGAGGGACCATCGGACGCGACTGGGGCTGCTGGCCCAAAGGGATTAGCGGACGCGACGGGGGTTGTCACTCGGAATCGGCAGGACAGAGGACGGACTCACTCCCCCACGCGACGAGATAGACACAGACGAGCCGGAGCGAACGAGGTCGCGAAGAAACAAGTCCTCGAAGAAGAGGGCATCCCGAGACTCGACGGTGTAGTGTCAGGAGGGATCCTAGAAGCGCCAGGCCTTGGAGTGACGAGAGACACCGAGGAAGGTGCAGGGATGTTCGCGGGGGTTGAGCTTGCCGCCCTGCTGCGGGGCGGGCAGCCACACAACGGCCACGCAGCCCAAGACGCGAGCCGGGCGGACGTCAGCGCGCTGACCGCACTGATGCTCGTAAGGCGTGGACTGGCGGGGAAGGGGACCGTGGGGAATCCGGTTCCAGACCCAGATCATGTAGGCCATGGCTTCAAAGTAGAAGCCATCGGAGAGACCGGACTGGACCCGCATGGTACGGACGGCGTCGGCCATGGTACGGTTCAACCGTTCGGCGATACCGTTCTGGGCGGGCGTGTAGGGCGCGGATGTCTCATGTTGGATGCCGCGTGAGGCCAGAAAGGTTGTGGCCTCACCCATGTACTCGCCACCGCGATCAGAGCGAAAGCGGCTAAGAGAGCAGCTTCACTAGCTCTCTGGCAGGACAAGCCAGTCCTGGATGGTGGGGGCGACATCGCTCTTCTGCCAAAGGCAGAAGACCCAGCGGTAGCGAGAGTAGTCGTCAGTGAGGGTGAGGACATAGCGACCATGCTCGCTGATGGACTCGGTGGGGAGAGGGCCCATGACGTCCGAATGGACAAGGTCAAGAGGGGCGGACGCACGGGAGGAAGACAAAGGGTACGTGGAGCGGTGCATCTTCCCCTGAGCGCAATCAATGCACTCAGTGGGGCACGGGAGGGGGAAAGTCTCCGGGTCCTTGGCCGGCTGGGTGCGGAGCATGCTGTCTACGGCGGCAGAGTGGACGTGGCAAAGGCGGCGGTGCAAGAGACGAGTGTGCAAAGGAGAAAGCATGCTGGTGACAAACACATGGCCTGTGGCGGCTGACGGGGAGGAGACGGAAGGGGAGGAGGAAAGACAGGGCACATGCCACAGGTTGCCACGGGCGGCGGCGTGTGGTAATTCGGACCAGACGGACACAGCGACACAGTGCCAACACCACGCGAGTGCACAACGTCCATGCTCATGTGGTCAAGGACAGTGAAGGACAGGAGGCTGAGCTCGAGACCAGGGACAGAGCACATCGGTCAGAAAGACGTCACAAGCAGGACCACGGAAAAAAACAACTCCAACACCACGGATAGGCAACACCTGTCCAGAGCCCGTCCGGACACCGGAGACATCGCCTACAGGTGCAAGCATACTAAAGGCCTCACGAGAGGCCGTCATGTGATGCGTGGCCCCGGAGTCGATGATCCAGATGTCAGCGAGGTCCTGGACCGGGGTCGCCAGATCGCTGACCGTCACATGGCAGCAAGCAAGGAACGCGAACGCAGTGGAAGGAGGCGCGAACCGAGACTGCCAATCGTCAAGCCACGCAACGTCGTCATAGGAAGGGGTAGAGGAGAACATGTGAGACGATGAGATAGACAAGGAAAGAGGACACCACCGTAGATCAGTCTCAGTCATGCAAGGCTGGGCAGGAGAGCAGGAGGTTATGGAACTCGCGCTTCCCTACGGAGGAGGGCGCGTCAGGCCGAGCTGGACCACGATGAACTGCTCCAGCTGACGCTCACGAGAGGACGGCCCGGGAGTGTAGACCGAGTGTGGAGTGACGGCAGTGGAGCCTGGGTAAGGGAGGGATAGCGCCGGTTACGGGAACGGAGGCGCTGACGGCTACGGATAGTACTGCTGCGACACGGGTGTCTGCGGGACTGGCGGCGCAATTGGAGTAGCGGAGCTGCTGGACAAGGTTGAGGTGTCAGGGCCAGCAGCAGCGACTGCGGCAGAGGTGAGACGACGCTCCTGCTGGCAATGCATGGTGGCGATGGCGCGCGCCTCGTCCGTCGGGAGAGGGCATGTGTTCCAATCGTGCCCGGGTTGGCCACAGTTGTGGCAGACCGAGCCATCACCGTTGGACCCGGCCGACGGCTGGTGCTGCTGCTGCTACGGCGGACCCTTACCTTTCTTGTTCTGGTTCTTCTTCTTCGTCCCTGAAGACGAGGAGGTAGCTGCGGCGGGGGAAGCGACGGCCACGGAGGCGACAGCAGGGGATGCAAGAGCCTCCGTGCGATGGAGCTGGAACTCCAGACGAGCTTCCTCAATGCGGAGGAAGAGCTCGTATGCCCAGGGCATGAGGGTGCCCTGGACCGCCATGGTGGAGAGGACGTCCTGGGGGTAGTGCACGAAGACGTCCGCGTACGCGCTGGTGGCGCCGCGCTTGATGGTGAGGAGCGCGGACAAAGGAGGAGGGGCAGATTTGCCGAGACGATGAAGGATGTCCTCTGCCCGCTGCCATTAAGCAGTGACTGTCTTAGTCTCCCCCATGTGCAGGGAGTTGAACTCCCAGAGTAGACGGGTGGTCTCAGCGTCGCTGGACAGGCGATGGGCCGGGTGAGGACGTGCCATGCGGATGCAGGGTCTAGGATGGCGCCAGTGGTGAAGTTGCCGAGGAAAGGCTCTAGGGCCAGGCGGGAGGTTGGAGGGGCGACTGGGACGAGGGCACGGACGGCGCGACCAGCGTCATACAACTGGTCAGCCTGGGCGGCGTCATAAGGGAGGGTGTAGTATGCCCACAGGCCCTCACCTTGCGCCCAGATCTGGAAGCTGAGCTCCGAGCTCCGAAGCAGCTCGTCGGCCTGAAGCGGCGGCGGCGGAGTCTCAAAGTCCTTCTGCCTGTGGCCGGCGCCCAGAGTGGGGCCAAGGACGGAGGTCACTGTCTGCCGCTGGTGCTGAGTCTGCTGTTGTGCCAGGTAGTGCGTGGCGGTAGACATAGCTGGGCTGGCGTGCCGTGGAGGGATGAACGATGGCGGCGCACTGGTGGCAGTCTGGGAAGCTAACGGCTATAACGCTGCAAGCTGCTGCGTCAAGGCAACGAGCTCTTGTTGAAGAGCACCGAGGGGGTCAGGGTTGCCGCCAACGACACCACTTGGCTGTTGCCGCTGCTACTGCTCCTGCTGCTGTTGTTGCTGCTACTGCTGCTGCTGCTGCTGCCGTTAATGTTGCTGCTGTAGTTGCTGCTGCTGCTGCTGCAGTCGCTGCAAGAAAGGAGGGCTGGGGTCCCCCCAATAGAGGAGGAACCCTCCCCACCGGGGCTACCAGCCATGGTTTGATGCCCCTTGTTTTTTTTGCTTTTGTGTTGCTGATCTCAGTAGTTGCTTGGGGCGCTGCGAGTTCTACCCACCCTTTGGTTGTCTTCCCCCTTCCCTTTCTCCCCTTTTTTGTGTGTGTTGATGACGTCAGCAGTGACATCAGGAGTGACGTTTGGGGCGAGATGCTGACGTCAGCAGTGGCAGTTGTTCAGGCCGCTACTGCTACTATTGTTGTTGCTACTACTGTTGCTGCTACAGCCGCAGCAGTTACTACTGTTGCTGTTGCTGCTGTTGCTGCTGTTGCTGCTATTGCTGCTGCTGTTGTAGCAGCTGTTGGTGCTGCTGTTGCTGCGGCTTCTGTTACTGTGGCTGCTGCTGTTGCTGATGCTGGTGCTGCTGCTGTTGCTGCTACTGCGTTGCTGCTGCTGTTGCTGCAGCTGCTGTTGCTGCTGCTGCGGCTGTGGCTGCTGCTGTTGCTGCTACTATTGCTGCTACTATTGCTGTGGCTGCAATTGCAGCAGCAGTTTCTGATGCTGCGAGTTGCGGCTGCTATGGCTACTACAACCACGTCAGAGAAAAAAAACGAGGTGGGGGATTTTTTGTTCTCGTATTTTTTTTCCTTTTTCGTATGTCACAACGGGCAGCTGCCCACTGTCTGCTGCGAGCAGCGGGTTGCTGCTCGCTGGCAGCAGCGGGCTGCTGCTCGCTGCTCGCTCATTGCGGGCTGCGAGCAGCAGCAGCCGCTCCTGGCTGCTGCTAGCAGCTGCTCGCTGCTGCTACTGCTGTGGCTGGCTGCTGCTGCGGCTCGCTGCTCCGGCTGCTATAGCCTGCTACTGTTGCTACACACCGCTGTAGCTACTGCGTTTTGCAGCTGCTGCTCGCTGCTGCTGTGGGCTGCTGTTGCGGGCTGCTGCTGCGCGCTACTGCTGTTGCTGTTGCTACTGCGAGCTGCTGCTGCGGGCTGATGCTGCTGCGGGCTGCTGTGCGCTGCTGCTTCGAGCTGTTGTGCGTTGCTGCTTCTGCCTGCCACTGCTGCTGCACGCAGCTGCTGGTGGCTGTTGCTGCCACTACTCGTTGCCATTGCCTTTGGCTGCCGCTGCTGCAGGTTGCTGCTAGTGCGTGCTGGTGCCACTCACTACACCTAGGTGACGTTGCAGCGTGCGTTGTCTCCCGCAGGTATCGGACACGGCTTGCCGCTCACCTCCTCGCGTCACGCGTGGGGGTCAGTGCTGCCGAAAAAAATTCGGCAATACTTCCCCTGGCCCAGTGGCCGTGGGAAAAAATCTGACGACGCCACCAGGCGGGTCAATGCTGCCGGAAAAAATCCGGCACCATTTCCCCTGCACTGGCGCGTATGGGGGTCCGCCGGCGTTGTATGGCACCTGTACGCCAGTCTTCTGCTGCTGCTGCTACGCTCTCGCTCTGATACCAAGCTAGAAAACCTAGGCAGCAGAATGGGGCAGCAGCGTTGTTGATGCAGCGTGTGGGCTTCCACGCTCGTTGCTTAAGTCAGCTGCCCCCTCAGTCTGCTGCTCTAGAGTGTAAGTCTGGAAGCTTTGGGTTTGCTACTCAGAAACGCGCGCGCCAGTGTTAGCGCCAGAAAGCAGCTGAAATCTGAAAGTGACTGATTAGGAATGAAGAATGAGCAACAATGGGAGACCCCTCCAAGTTCTAGCTCTCCCCCACTAGTGTAGAACTTGTTAAGCCAATCAGAAAATAGTCCTAGACCTATTTTCAGGCAGGCAGGGTTTTCTCGGTGAGCCCTGCCAGACGCCCGACAACCCAAAACCCGGGCGTCGTCCGGTTTGCCTAAAAACTGGACCATACCATAACATCGACGCTGCAAACGCAGTCGTGCGGTCAGAATCAGCTAGAAAATAGCAGCAAAGAGCTATGGCTGCCCGAACCCGGGCAGTGCCTATGACAGTCAGTGACGCCAAACAGGGCCACACAGCAGGAGACATGGACCCTAGGCACAGCATGACGCTGTAGACGCAATGCCACAACCAGGAACAGAGCTGGGTGCACAAAAACAGCATTTGTAGTGGCAGTGACCGCCAGCGGCCCGACCGCCGAGGAGGCCTGCCGATGGAGCTGAGCGCATCGCCGGAGGGAGGAGGCTCCAGCGGACGGTGTGTGGGCCTCAGCGCGCGTCGGCTCCACCAAGAGACACTCCAGCAGCGTCGAGTCTCGCCGTCAGTCATCTGCACGCCGATGTACACAAGCCGGGAAGACAAAAAAGAGTACAATGAGAGATGCGCGAAAACCAACAAGTTGTTGTACAACGCCCGTCCACAGCTAAAAAGGAGGTTGTTGCAATTCAACGAGATTTGGCTGCTGTAGAGGATGTGCACATCAGTCCGTCACTATCACAAAAGAAATGATGGCAGCGTGGCAGAGGGCGGTGGTGGAGCTGCTACATGACTTATGCTCACGGCATGGATGTGGTATTACAGTGACAGTGCCACGCGTGCCACGCTAGTGGCGTGACACGGGCACGTGTTGCCACCGCGGATGTGGAGGCAACCATGCTTGTGTAGCACGATGGCTGTAGTAGCGATAAGAATAGAGATGACGGCAAGAGCCAGCGCCGCGGCTGCTGTAATGTTGTAAGTCGACGGACTCCACTTCAAACGCTTGAACCAAACCCCTCTTTTCCTTTGGTACTGATACCAGTAGGAAGCGACGAAGAGAGAGGGAGAAAAGGGTGAGCTGGCTAGCAGGTTCCCACTAGAAGGTGGCAGCCATGGAAGTCGTTTGACGCAACTTGAGACTTGGGAAGCAAACATGAGAGGAGAATGGGAAGAAAAGGTCGGGTGGCGAGAGCTCCCCCACGATCGGGTGAGCTACGAGCCCACCTACTTGTCCACTCGCCCTACTCGAGCAAAACACTCGAGTTGTTTTTTTCCTCCAAAACAGTAGCATCTAGTGTAGGGTGAACAACCCGGGATAGCTAGCAATGAGAAGTTTCCTAGAACCTTCCTAACCACTTGCCGCGACGCTAGGCGTCAGCGCCAGGTCAGCGTGTGACAACAGTCACAAGTTAGAGACAAAACTGCAAGGGTCTGGGTTGGGGCACAAACAGAGTGTCAGGAAACTCAAACTGAATGTAATTGCAGAGAGAGATAAAAAATGACAAGTCCACAGCATAAATACCTGCCGCGGCGCACGACAGGTGTCGCATGCGGTAGTGCAAGGTCTGTCCTAAAACCGGCCCAAAACACTGTTTTGGCCGTAACTCTGCGCAGACAAATCAGAACGCCACGCCGTCTGAACCTAGAGATGCAGAATCTCAAGCCCGACGCTACGACTGGTCACACGCATAAGTCCGGCACCGATCGGTGGACAGAAAATACAAAACATGCAAATCGGGCTCAAGAGCCAATCCACCAAGAAAACTCTAGTGTCTGCAGAAAAACTGCAAAGCACCCCGGCAAGCACCCAAGGCGTCGTGGCAGCTCTCTGGCAGCTGCTGGTGGATGGAGCCACCACTTGTCGGTGCTCCGGTGCCAGCTGCATCCACATCAAGGATAGGCTACAGAAAACCTGCAAGAGGTCCGAGACAGCATCCACGACGCTGGCACAGTCATCGATCAGCTCCGAGTGGGTGGTCCACCACCTGCCGATGCGCCGGTGTCTCCGGTGTCCGCATCCGGGACCATGTCGTCGCGCTCTCCTGTAGCGCTGCTCTCCTTGCCGTCGCTCGTGACAGGTGGAAGCCACACACACCAACACTCCCCCTGGCTGACACAACTGTCAACATAATGATGTCTGAGCGAAGGCAAGAGATGATGGCTCAGGGAACCAATCATAGCGAGACCTGATCAAGCATACCACAGCACAGGGTCTCCTCGTGACAATGGTGCGTCCCACCAAATGCCCGGGTCTCGACCATGCACGAAGTGAATCACACACCTACGTGTCAAACATCAAGCAAGAGAGACAGAGAAAGAAGGTCTCCTCGTGACCCCGGAAAAATGTCTCCGGGTGTCCGGGTCTCGACCACATCATGTATGGATCATACATAACACATGTAGACAATGGGTCTCCACGTCACACCGGTAGAACTCAACAGGTGCGCGGGTCTCGACCAGCATAACCTAGCATGGATCATACATAACACATAGAGGCAATGGGTCTCCACATCACACCAGTGAAACTCACCAGGTGCGCGGGTCTCGACCAGCATAACCTGGACCATAGCAGCGTGCCGCACCCTAAGTAACCTCGCTGTCCTCAAAAGATGTCAGGCCAAAGTCCACACACCAACACTCCCCCTGGGCTGTAGAGGCTGACAGTACGAGCAAAGCTGATGGCTGCTCCCAACACAATCCGTGAGGAGGGAGCACGGCTCGCCCATGGCCACATACCCCTACACAGCAATAGCAAGGGTGAAGACGATGCTGGTGGGATGTGTCCGCACAGAGCCTCATCCCGGGGCGACGTCGTCGCTGTCATCGTCATCGCTGTCGTAGTCGTCACTACTGTCGTTAGCTGCTGATGTGACTGGTACAGCGCTAAGGGCCTTCTCCAAAACAATCGCCTGCTGTATGGCCTCCAATTGCTGAGTTGCATATCGCCTCGCAGTCTCCGCAGCGTCGAGGCGCGTGTGGAGCTCGACAAGCTCTGAAGCGGCAGCCGACCGGCTGGCTGCATATGCGGCATGTAGACGGTCAGTCGCGAAATGAACCTGACGGTGGACCGCAATTAAGGGTGCACACCGAATCCAGTTTGCGAATCTGAAGCTGGATTCGGATTCGCGAGTCCGAATCCACTGCTGGATCCGGATTCGCGAATCCGTATCCAAGATTCGCGAATCCTTGTGGATTCACGAATCTTGCCGAATCCTTCGCCAATTTGATTTTGTCTTAGTCATGACTATAGCCAAGACAGTATACGGCTCCTTGAAAAAAGAAAAGGATGACACCTTGTTCAATTCCCGATCTTTGCATGTGGGATGTGGCTGTGTCCCGATCGATACGGAAGCCAAGCCTGCCAGTCAGGTCGGACCCCTGACTGGCTCGATGCCAGGCTTTGATGACCTGGCTTGCCCAAAGGACGTCAGTCAGGTCATCGCATGTCCGCCGCATTTGTTGCAAGACCCAGAATGAGGGTGCGTTTGGATTACGTCGCATTGGCCGTACTTTCCTCGAATTCTGTGCGACGTCCAGTTCAGCGTTCTGTCTCGCATGTGCGACCGCGGGATTCGTACGTCCGGTGGCTGTCCTCGAGTTTTGCACGGACGCTCGATCGCACGATTGTGCGATTTGAGTAAGGCTCACGTTGTGCGCCCATGGGAAGCTGGAGGACGTTGCACGGTTGTGCGACACAATCCAACCATACCCTGAATCGCCGCTCGCTCGTGGAGAACGTGCGAGCGAGTGGCGAATTCCATATCATTTATGGGTCAGGAAGTTGACCTGGCACATGCATGATTTGCGCTAGTTAGCGCGGCTGTCAGCTTCTGAGGCTTGGCGCATGTGCCAGGTCACGGACCTGGCACACGCGCAAAACGTGCTTGGGAATGACGGGCGTGGAGGGTCGGCGTGCGACCCTCCGAGAGATCGATTTTTTGAAACATCAAACAATGAGTCCGATTGTCGGATTTGAACTGGCTGGCTTATGGATTTAGGACCCCCCCCCCTCCCCAAAGATTCGTGAGTGGATTCCCGAATCCCCATATGAGACCCGACCCTGGATCCGGATTCGTGAATCCGGGTTCGGATTCGGGATTCGTGAACCAGATTCACGAATCCAAGGATTCGTGTGCAGCCTTANAGAGAGCGATTTTTTGAAACACCAAACAATGAGTCCGATTGTCGGATTTGAACTGGCTGGCTTATGGATTTAGGACCCCCCCCCCTCCCCAAAGATTCGTGAGTGGATTCCCGAATCCCGATATGAGACCCGACCTTGGATCCGGATTCATGAATCCGGGTTCGGATTCGGGATTCGTGAACCAGATTCACGAATCTAAGGATTCGTGTGCAGCCTTAACCTCAATAGTGTGCGCGTCGGCACGAGCCAGAGCCTCGTGTAGCCTCGCGGTCTCACCCCGTAGAAAGGAGTGGAGCTGCGCCCGCTCGTCGCACAAGTCGACGTCCTCTACGTCAGTCGTCGACTGAAGTGCCGTCGGGCCACGAGGTGCTAGTAGAGGGGGAGTGCAAGACAATGGGGCGCCACGTAAGTCGTCTGGGGCTGTAGGAATGACTGCTGCAAAGGCACCTGCTGCTCGTGACACACCTGTCGCTCGGCTGCCAGCTGCTCGCCGGACGACGGCATGTGTAGGTGTAGCTGCATCTGCGGCGACGTCGTGGTCATCGAAGGAATGGTCAGTGCCGTGGTGCTCCTCGTGACCCCTGGTGCGCAGCCCATCATCCACCTACTGCTGAAGGTCAGCCTGTCCCAGACGTGGATCCTGTAGAGACCACTCAGCTGCCTCGAGACGCCTGTGTACATCCTCCAGATACTCCTCGACAGTCCGTCGTGCTGGAACATCCACGGTGTAACAGCAACTGCTGACCTGTCGGAGCTCGACCATGGAACTTTGCACGTGCGCCTCCGCTCGAGCCACCACTGCCTCCTGCTCGTCGATCGCGGAGTGTAGGCGCTCGGGTACAGGAACTGTAGCCACCACTGTAGCTGTGTCATTGACTGGAACCGCCATGGTGTCAGCGACATCGGTAAGGGCAGCAAGGGGACGGAGGTCCGCAGCTCGCTCTGCATCCTCCATGTCGCACACACGGATGTCTGCTGTCACCGAGAGGCCATCTCGTGCTCGTGCTGCGACTACTGCAAATACGGCACCGCACAAGGCCTCTAAGTCTGCCTCCAACCCTGTTTCTGACCACTCCACAATGGACGACTGGTCCTCATAGAGGAAGTCTACCTCGTCCTGGTGGTCCATCACCTGCTCCTGCTGCTCAGTACTATCTGTCTGAACCACCAGGGCGTCTGTTGGGGGCCGAGTATCAGCATCTCTATCACCTGCTCCTGCTGCTGCTCCTAGCACCATGACAGCTGTCTCCACACCGGCTAACGCGGGAGTGCGCACACCGTCAAGCGCAGCTCCTGCATCGGCCATCGTCATGTCATCCGCCAGGGAATCAACGAACACCATCTCCATCCCTGACTCAGACTCAACCTCGGACCAATCCTCCTCCGACGAAGAGTCTCCATCACTGCGAATGTCTCCCCCAACCGAACTCTCTGCTAGATGAGTCTGCTGTGTGACGTCATCCGCCTCAATCATCCTGCGCTGTAGAGCAGTCGCATCACCAATGCAGAGCTCCGCCGCGGTCGTCAGTGGACAAACCATCCCCCCCACGGCTGACACCTCGGCAGGAGCTGTGGAGACTCGACAGACCAACCCGTGGACAGGAGACGGGGGGGTCTCGTCACCTGAGACTCCTCCCACAGCCGCGTCTGATGGTGCTGCCTGTGCGCACCGTGCAAGACGAGCAGCTCGCCGCCGCGCACGACGAGTACAAGAACGAGCGGTGCGGCGAGGGGCTGTGGGTCCGTCCGTCGACATGATACCGACAGCCTCCAAGACGGAGCAGAGGGCGACGGATGTAGACGAGACATCCGGTATGCTAGCATCGTCCGAGGAAGGGATGCAAGATAGGGAGGAAGATAAGGATGAAATGGGGGGAGGAGAAGCAGCTCGCAGGAGAAGCAGCAGCTTGCGGCTACTAGCAGTGAGCAACAGCAACAGCAGTAGCGGCAAGCAACTGCAGCAGCAGTAGCGGCGTGCAGCAAGCGCAGCGGCAGCAGCAGCAGCAGCAGCGGTAGCATCGGCGGGCAGCAGCCGCCGCCGGCGGTTCTAGGAAACTTCTCATGGTATCAGAGCATGAATACCTGGCGCGGCGCACCACAGGTGTCGCATGCGGCAGTGCAAGGTCTGTCCTAAAACCGGCCCAAAACACTGTTTTGGCCGTAACTCTGCGCAGACAAATCAGAACTCTACGCCGTCTGAACCTAGAGATGCATAATCTCAAGCCAGACGCTACGACTGGTCACACGCATAAGTCCGGCACCGATCGGTGGACAGAAAATGCAAAACATGCAAATCGGGCTCAAGAGCTAGTCCACCGAGAAACCTCTTGTGTCTGCAGAAAAACTACAAAGCACCCTGGCAAGCACCCAGGGCGTCGTGGCAGCTCTCTGGCAGCTGCTGGTGGATGGAGCCACCACTCGTCGGTGCTCCGGTGCCAGCTACATCCACATCAAGGATCAGCTACAGAAAACCTGCAAGAGGTCCGAGACAGCATCCACGACGCTGGCACAGTCGTCGATCAGCTCCGAGTGGGTGGTCCACCACCTGCCGACGCGCCGGTGTCTCCGGTGTCCGCATCTGGGACCATGTCGTCGCACTCTCCTGTAGCGCTGCTCTCCTTGCCGTCGCTCGTGACAGGTGGAAGCCACACACACCAACACTCCCCCTAGCTGACACAACTGTCAACATAATGATGTCTGAGCGAAGGCAAGAGATGATGGCTCAGGGAACCAATCATAGCGAGCACTGATCAAGCATACCACAGCACAGGGTCTCCTCGTGACAATGGTGCGTCCCACCAAATGCCCGGGTCTCGACCATGCACGAAGTGAATCACACACCTACGTGTCAAACATCAAGCAAGAGAGACAGAGAAACA
>SZWC01019968.1:19177-37646 GCA_023375785.1 Penium margaritaceum
GACATGATCACAACACTTATAGGGCTAGTCATGATCTTTCCAACGCACCAAACCGCGTGCAATTCGGCCAAGCATAGCCCAAGTTATGCTTGCCGAAGCGCAGGTCTCACCCACCACAGAAACGCCTAACGCTTCCATGGCGCGCACACGCCGTGGCGCCTTCCTTCACGTGCGAAGCGCCTTTCCCAAGGCGCAGGTCCACTTGCACGTGGTGTAGGGGTCCCCTGCACTGTTTCCACGCACCCTACCCACGTTTGGGTCGAGTTTGGTGATGGGGTGTGACGAGGTTCGAAACCTGTCCGCGGACCTACAGTCAGAATTTTGACTAAGTCCCCGAGTAACAAAACGTACTACTGAGGTTCGGACGTCGAGCCAGGATTTTGGCTAAGTCCCTCAGTAACAACCTGCACTTCTGGATCCGGTGGATGATCCACCTGATCAGGCGGATCATCTACCGGACGCATCGGCAGGCCTATCGGAGCATTTTCTCCACATGGTAATTTTGTTACTCGATCCGGTCAATTATGGACCGGATTTCGAGTAGCAGCCGGCTCCCAGAGCCGCTGCGCACACCCCAACTTTGGAAGGCCATATCTCCCTCGATACTTGTCCGATTCCAGCGAAACAACTTCCACCGGATTCAGCGACTTGTCAACTTTACGGGGCAATCCTTCATTTTAGGATCCGAGCAATTGTAGAGTCGCCAGATCCGCCGGAGCGGAGTTTTCACTTTCTGGCGGCTCGTCGGCGCCTCCCGGCGCCGCACTTGGGCATGCGGAGGGGCAATTCTTCAACATCAAGTGCCATTAAAAATCCATTCATCTATTCCAAAGTTTGAAGTATGTCGAGGACTGGTATCTATAGATCTTTAGCTTTAGCCAATACATTACTTTGTTAAACCCCTTTTCCATCAGCTACAATTTTGAGCTTCATTGTGTTAATCCACTTGAACTTTAGCAGAGGGGATCCCTGTAGAATAAATGACACCAGTTTAACTTTGGCGATGTAATCTTGTTACCTTCCCGGCATTCAGCAATGGCACATCCCCAACCCAAATGACGGAGTGTATCGTGAACTTTTGTGAGCGAAGTGTAGCCGAAGGGGATAAATAAACAAACACTAATTTGATCATGAAAGAAGCTTTGAATTTGAGTCAAAATTCAATCAAAGAATGCAGTAATGCACAGAAAAATTTGTTGTCCCAATACACTCCCCAGCTAAAGTAACCCAATATAGTTGAGGTCATGGGGGAATGTGGGTGGGAGGAAGGTCTACTACTCGGGGACTGCTATGTCTGTATGTCTGTGCAAAGAATTGGTACAATTGGCTTTCTGGTCGTTTGACAGCTTGGAATGTGGACCAATAATGAATGCATGGTTGATCAGAGTCGTTTTGTACAATGTCAAANTATAATTTCTGATACAATTTTTTATGGGTGAGAGAATTGGTCATACATGTTCCACTTTTACATGTGATCCATAACATTGTACACTTGTGTTCATTTCCCACCCATCACCCAATATACTCCCCCATACACTCACCACATACACACCCCCCTTTCCACCCCCATCTCCAATCCCACATCTAATACATAGCATTTTACACGTGTTTGTTGAAGGAAACTGGGGCAACCCTCAGGGAGGTGATCAGGCTCACTAAGAGCCGCCTAGGCAGGACCAAATGCTTGTGAGAGGGAATTGAAGGTTGCACAGACGGAAAGTATGGAAGCAAACATAGAAATGCAGAGAACATGAATGTCTGAGTTGATTCTTGAATGAGAAATTACATCATCACAGCTTTCTAAATGGCCCTTATATGCCTCGTTTGGCCAAGTGAGCACTGAGATACACTCAGTCAAAGTTGACCCTCTCTTACACTCCTAGTCTAGCAGGATGAGCGGTAGTCACAATGTCATGCATAAGGATTATGTCTCCCACAGCGTGCACAGCTAATAATCTTCAATTTATCCTTCCTTTAAGTCTCCTGGAGGATCTTGGCCTTCTTCTCACCCTGAAGGCCGCTCTCAGACTTCCTGGTTAATGTTTCTGGCCGTCTTTTATACTGAAGGTGCTCAGTTCGTCACTTGAACCCTGATGGATATGAGGGTGCCAGAAAGTGACAGAACTAGGTTGCTTGATTAAGAGAATATGGCATGACAGCTACATAGAGGATGTTTCACAGGTGTCAACGCACTTAACAGAACTCAATTCACAGTCCGTTTGAGTGAGATATGGGTTTCCAANATATGGAGATCATGAATCGGGATCAAGTGATGACCAGAGGACTTTGAGCTCAAAAGGCGACAAGATTATTGATTGGGACGGCTGAGAGCGGCCTTCAAGGAGAAAATCCAGCTGGAGGACCTCCAAGAGACTTCAAGGAAGGTGCAGACCACGATTGTTGGTCGTCCAAGTTGTGTGAGACATAATTCTCATGTGTGACAAGGTGACTGCAGCTCATCCCGCACGGCTAGGAGAGTGTGCAAGAGGGTAGACTTTGACAGAGTGTATCTTAGTGCTCCCTAGGCCAAATGAGGTATATAAGGGGTTGTTAGAAATCTGTGGCCGTGTAAGTTTTCACCAAAGAATGGATTCAAACATTTGCGTTCTCTGAAAACCTGCATTTGCTTCCGTAATTTCTGTCTATGCAACCTGCAACTCCCTCTCACAAAGAGTTAGTCCTGCGTAGGCGGCTCTTGGTGAGCGTGATCACCTCCCTAAGGGCTGCCCCGGTTTCCATCAGTGGTATCAGAGCTAGAACAAGGCTTTTCCTCATCCTTGAAGCATTCCTTGCACCTTTTTGTGTGGGGGAGTAGTTTGGGGGCTGAACGTTGCATTACCACGGCGATATCCGTTTCTGAGGTAGCCGGTGTCAACATCGCCAAGTTTGAAGGCAAGAACATCTTCAACTGGAGCAAAAACATGAAGATGGTGCTCATGGAGAAGGGACTCTTGAGCCATGTGAGTGAGGTGGAACCAGCTCAGCCCTCTCTCTAAACTGGTGAGGCCCGTACCCACTGCGAGCGTGACCGCGCTGACGCCACCATCTAGCTTTACCTTGCCAAACGGCAGCAACTCCTCGTCCATGGCATCTTCATGCCTAAGGAGGTTTGGAAGAAGCTTGAGTCTACTTATGCATCCAAATCAATCCTCATGAACGTGCAACTGTGTCGTTGCTTTCACACTATGAAGATGGATGAGTCTGGATCCATGATTGACTACATCAACATGGTAAAGTCTCTTGCCGACCATTTTTCTACAATTGAGGACCCTGTCAAGGAGTGTGTGCTCATGCTTACCATCCTCTGTGGCCTTCTTAGCAGCTACACTCCTCTCATTGTTTCCCTGGACCAGCATGGCGACAAGCTCTCCCTCAACCATGTAGAGGAGAGCCTGCTGTTTGAGGAGGAGGGGCGCAAGGGAGAGGACGGCGGAAGCGGACTGGACGTTGCTCTCATCACCAACTCTGGTCATAGGAGTGGTGCTGCACCAACCAGGGGCAGCGGCAGAGGAGGGAAGAAGAAGGGGAACTTCCACTATTGCAAGAAGCCGGGTCATTGGGTGCACGAATGCCGGAAGAAGAAGGTGGACCTTTTGGCTGCAGTGGGAGCGGGAAAGCAGTCCGACGCTTCCGCCAACGCAGCAGATTGGGAGAGTAGATTTGTGACAACTATCCGGTTCCTACACGTCTTCGACAACACCGCCTTGTTCTGGATCAACTCGGGAGCCACGCGGCACATGACGTGTCTCCGGGAGTGGTTCGTTGTCTACACTGATACCGAACCTTGTCGGGTGTACATGGGGGACAACAATGTGCAAATGGCGGTTGGGGAGGGTGAGATTGTGTGTTGTGCTTTCGTTGAGGGTAAGCAGGTGGAACGTTATCTGAAGGGGGTGCTCCATGTTCCGAGGCTTGTAGCTAGTCTCCTCTCTATCTCATCTCTCATCTCTGAAGGCATGCAGGCTTGCTTTCAGAATGGTGGCTGCACCATCTCTGACCGTGCAGGCCGCGTGCTTGCAAAACCTGATAAGGAAGATGGACTCTACCATTGTTATGTGGTATCGGAGAAGGAATCCAACTTCTCGTTGGCGGAGAGAGAGTTAAAACATGAAATCGGCCTGTTGCACCTCCAGCTTGGTCACCTCGGCTTCGGTGCAATTATCTCCATGCAGCAGATGGTCCACGGCCTCAAGGGGGTGAAGCATCATGATGCATCGGCTTGTGAGAGGTGCATTGCAAGGAAGCAAGCCCGCGCTCCATTTTCAGGGGAAGGGAAGGGGACGGCTGAGCTTCTCTCACTTGTTGACTCTGACTTGTGTGGTCCCATGTCATCTCAGTCCCTGTCAGATAAGTTGTTATTTGTCATGTTCATTTATGACAAGTCATTGAGGACATGGGTGTCCTTCCTGAATGGAAAGGATGAGTGCATTGATGCTTTCAAGGTGTTGATTGCTACTGCATAGAATGAGAGTGGCAGGCGGTTGATGGTGCTTTGCACCGACAGTGGAGGAGAGTACCTCTCCAATGACTTCCGCAACTCCCTAAAGCGTCCTGGGATCAGGCACGAGGTCACCCCACCTGGAACACCGCAGCTGAATGACATGGCTGAACGCACAAAATGCACGCTCATGGAGCATGTTGGCAGAAAACTCCAAGACGCGGAGCTCCCATCAACCTTTTGGGCTGAAGCGAACAACACTTCCGTGTACCTGAAAAAACAAATTCCCATGCACGCCGTGCCGTTGATAACACCGGAGGAGTCGTGGTCAGGACACAAGCCAAAAGTGACGCACCTGAAAGTCTTTGAGTGTGGCGTGTTTGTGTACGTGCCTATGGGAAACTGTAACAAGTTAGACAAAAACTTGGTGAAGGCCGCCTTCCTTGGCTACGACACCATGTGATACCGCATCCACAACCTCGCCGCACGCAAGATCATCCGCAGCCGTGACATGGTCTTCAAGAGGACGTGAAGGGTTAAACTTGGAGCCTTATGTCTGCAGTTCCACTTCCTTCCACACTTGTACTTGGAGTGGTAGACGAGCCGGTAGCAGAAGAGGACGGTGTGGAATATGGTGTTGACATGGTGTGCCCTTTGCCATGAGTGCCGTTGAGCATACTCCCTGGTTCAACCACTGAGGAGTGGTTGAACATCTGATCTGACTTTAGATTTGGATTCCTTGGATTTTTCCATGCAGGATCAAGCTTTGAATCGCTCGATTTGAGTATTCAAAAAGTTAGACTAGCCCGGAAATCGGGTGTTGGGCGGATGGAATCTGGTACCCATCATGGGTGGCGGGATAATCCACCACTAGTGATCCGATTTCATTCCTAATGGGCTCCAAATGCACCAGGGGCATGAATGAGGTAGCCACAAGGACCTCCTTGACCAGGGTGGACTTCTCCTAGACTTCTGGGCGAGGAAAGACGCTTCTACGGGTCATCGTCGAAGCGCCTCCCGTCTCCTAGAGTGCAAGGCTAGGTGGGCGGCTCCACCAAGGGCTACTTCGATGGCCATAGCAGGGGCTCTACTGCTGCGTTTTGGGCGTGCTTGGATGCGTTGGAAATCCTAGATCACAGGCTATAAGCATCTGATGTACTGTGACTATGATAAGTGACAAAAACGTGTTTCAATTCAGATCTACTGAATGTGACATGTTCTGCCCACTCTTGCCCGTGATCCTTGTGCTCCACACTCTTCACCTTTGGTGTCCATTGGCTGCCCGAACATTGGTAGCGTGCTTCAGTGAGAGCTAGGCATCCTTGAGGGTGCCTCCACATCCACTAGAGCCAACAAAGGATTATGGGCTCACGTGCCTAGAAGGATCCTAGCTCCTCAACTTTCACGCTACCGACGCAAGCCATGGCTACAACGGAGGAAGAGAGCATTGGCGCCGTCTCCAAGTTTGATGGGAACGGCTTCCCTTTGAGGTCTACCTTGATGATAAGGGCCTGCTTGACCTGGTCAACGGTAAAGAGACTGCCCCTCTGGACACTGCGATGTCAGAGGAAGTGGACAAGTACAAGAAGCACAACAAAAAGGCGCTTGCTTTATTGATGTTAGCGCTAGCTCCGCCACAACGCGCACTGATCCAAGGATGCACGGAGGCCGCGGAGGCCTGGAAGAAGCTTTTCACCATCTACCAGTCCACCAACCTTGCTAACCAGCTCTTTGTCTTCAAGAGGTTCGTCACCCTCCGAGCCAACGAAGGCGATGACATCATGGAGATCCTGCAGCAGATTGAGTCCCTCATAGCCGAGTGCATAGCCACTTGATTGAAGGTTGACCCTCAGCTGCAAGCCATGATCCTCCTCTTGGCCTTGTTGGAAAGTTGGAGTCCCATGATCACCGTCGTAGGCAGCTGGACCGCCGATGAGCTGAAGTACTCGAATGTGGCTGAGTACGTTCGCAACGAATGGATGCGGCGTGGTGGGAGAGAGAGCGGGGCAACGACAAGTTCCGCCTATGCCGTCCGCCCTCAAGGTGGAGGGGGAGGCAAGGGGAAGGGTGCCAAGCAGGGCACCAAGAAAGGTGACAACAAGAGGAAGTTCTACAATTGCGGCAAACAGGGCCACTATGCACGCAACTGTCCCAACATGAAGTCGGAGTAGCCAGGGAAGGCTGGAAAGAAGGACGATCTCACAATGATGGCAAAGGAGTCCGCCGACTTGACAGCTCCGGGAGTCTCTGTGATTGACTCCGGATCAGGCCGCCACACACAATGTAACCGGGTGGCATTCATTACCTATAGAGCCTCGGAGCGGCGCATGACAGTGGCCAATGGAAAAACGGAGTTGGCTGCCCGTGAAAGTAACGTCCGCATCAAGATGGATATGGACGGGGAGGCTGTCACGAGCACAATTCATGACGTGCTCCACATGCCCAAATTTGGGGCAAATCTGCTGTCAGTGAGCCGCCTCACCGACAAGGGGCTTGAGGTGCTCTTCAACAAGAAGGAGGCCATTATCCGCAAGGAGGGGAACGGCCAGGTGATTGTACACAGAAAGTAAGAGGACGACTTGTACCTGCTCCATGCAAAAATCCTTGGCAACCGGACGGGTCCGACGCCGCCCACCTTGCAAAGAAGGACGATGGAGACCTGGACCTATGGCACCACCGCCTGTGCCACATCGCTCCCTCAACTGTGAGGGACATGGCAAAGAAGGAAGTAGTGCGGGGTCTTGAGGTCAAGAGCCTCGACGCAGCCAAGAATACCGTGTGCGAGCCGTGCGTGGTCGGCAAGGCGACACGGCAGCCGTTCGTTGGCAAAGGGAAGCGTGCATCGGCGAAGATGGAGGTGGTCCACACTGATGTGTGCGGATCATTTGAGAGCTCCATCGGGGGCGCTCGCTACTTTGTGACCTTCATCAATGATCACAGCTGCAAGCTCTACCTCTACATCATCAAGAAGAGGAGTGATGTCCTGACATGTGTGGGGAAGTTTGTGGCGGCAGTGGAGCGGCAAACAGGGTTGAAGGTGAAGGCATTTTGGAGGGACAATGGCGGCAAGTACGAGGGCTGCTCGGCATGGTTGAAGAGCAAGGGGATCATGTGGCTGAAAACTATGCCACATTCTCCGTAGTAAAACGGCGTCACTGAGAGGGCAAACCGCACCATGCTCAACATGGTCCGATCCATGTTGAGCGATGCTGGCCTCGCACAACGGTACTGGGGCGAGGCGGCATGGACAGCGGTGTACATCATGAACCTGACACCAACGAAGCCGCTGAAAGACGCCGAGTCCAAGGTGTGGAGGACGCCACAAGAAGTGTGGAGCGGGAGGAAGCCAACAGTGGCACACCTCCGCACGTTTGGTTGTGTTGCATATGCTGTTGTGCAGGCACGGGAGGGGCGGGGCAAGCTGGACCCGCGGACTCGTCGGTGCATCTTTGTTGGATACGAGAGCGGGAGCAAGGCGCACCGGCTCTTCGACCCACGGAGGCAGCAGATCGTGAAGAGTCACGACGTCACGTTCGACGAGGACAGCCATTGGACGGACAAGGTAGCGGGTACTCCAAGCGCGGGGAGTGGCTGCCACTCCTTGAGGGGGAGATGCCGGAGGACGTAAAAGAGGGTGACGTCCGAGCGGCTCCAACCGGCGGGAACCATCCAGGGGATGGGGGAGCGGCTGAATTGCCCTGAGCCGAGTCAGACACTGAGTCTGAAGCGCCGGTAGCAGTGGAGCTGAATGAGAAGGGGGGGAGGGAGCCCGCATCTCCACGGTCCCCGAGAGAGGAGGAGCAGGCCAGCGATGCAAGTGGCACCGCGAGAGGGCAGCAGCAGCAGCATTAGCGCTTAGTGATGCCGGATCTCGATATACTTGGTCCTCCTGTGCAGCACCAGTTTTTGGGTCAGGCTGATCGCACTCATGTTGTCTACATTGAGTACCGTCAGCTTCCTTTGCACCACACCAATCTCCTTTTGCAGCCCTCGCAGCCACACCGCCTCCTTGTGGCATCCGCGAGCGCAATGTACTCCACTTCAGTGCTGGACAGTGCAACACATTCTTGCTTCCTGCTTGCCCATGAAACTGCTGCACCACCAAGCACAAACACGTACCTCGACGTTGATTTTCTGTCATCTGCATCACCAGCCCAGTCGGTATCGGAGTAGCCAACCAACTCAAGGGAGTCGTCACGTGCTCCCCCTCCAAACACGAGTCGCGACTGTTTTGTCGCCTTGAGATAACGGAGGATCCCCTTCACCGCTTGCCAATGCAGCGGCCCAGGATCAGCAACGTAGCGGCTCACTTGGCCCTCCGCAAAGGCCAGGTCTGGCCGCGTTGCCACTATGGCGTATATGATGCTCCCCACCGCAGACTAGTATGGCACACCTGCCATCTCCTCCTTCTCCTCGTCCGTGCTCGGGCCCATGCTCGAGCTCAACTCACATGTGGTGGTCATGGGTGTGTCAATGGGGTTGCACTCCTCCATGTTGTAGCGGCGGAGCACCTCTTCCACGTACTATGCCTGCCCCATGTCCAGCGTGCGTGCCTTGCGGTCCCTCTTGATGTCGACGCCGAGGTAGTACTCGAGCTCGCCCATGTCAGTTATTTTGAACCGACTGCCCAGCTGCCGCTTCAGGTTCACCAACTCCTCCATGTTTGATGACACAAGGATGAGGTCATCCACGTAAAGGACCACAATCTGGTGCAACCCCGGCTGCTTCCGCACGTACACGCTCTGATCCGCTTCGCAGCGCTTGAAACCAAGCTCGGCCATGAAGCCGTTCATTTTTAGGTACTACATGAGTGGCACTTGCTTCAGTTCGTAGAACGCCTTGCCAAGCCGGCACACCTTTCCCGGCAGCACGGCCAACCCCTCCGGCACCTCCATGAGAACCTCCTTTTCCAGGTTGCCATTGAGAAATGCGGTTTTCAAGTCCATGTGGTGGACTTCGTAGTCCTGCGCCGCCACCACCGAGAGGATGGAGCAAATTGAGGCGAACTTTGCCACTGGTACAAAGGTTTCTTTGTAGTGTTCACCCTTCCGTTGGGCGTACCCCTTTTCCACTAGCCGTGCCTTGTACTACTCCACCCTCCCCACCTTGGTGAGCTTCTTCTTGAAGATTCACTTGGAGCCGGTGATTTTCGCGTCCTCCGGCTGCTCAATTAACTGCCAAGTGCCGTTCTCTTTGTGGGAGGAGAGCTCAGATTTTTTAGCTCCCTTCCACTCAGCCCCATCCTTCTGCTCCAACGCCTCCTTGATGATCTCAGGCTCTTCTTGCACAAAAAATGCCCGAGCAAATGCAGTCCAGATGCCCTCTGTGGCATCGTACCATTTTGCCGTCCTCTTTGCACTTCCGCTTCTCCGGCTAGGTGGACGGCTCCACCAAGGGCTATTTTGACGGCCGTAGCAGGGGCTCTACTGCTCCGTTTTTGGCGTGCTTGGATGCGTTGGAAAGCTTAGATCACAGGCTATAAGGATCTGATGTGCTCTTACTATGCTAAGTAACAAGAACGTGTTGCTATTCAGATCTACTGAATGCGACGTGTTCTGTCTACTCTTGCCCGTGATCCTTGTGCTCCACACTCTTCACCATTGGTGTCCATTGGCTGTCCAAACATTGGTAGCGTGCTTCAGTGAGAGCTAGGAATCCTTGAGGGTGCCTCCATGACCACTGGAGCCAACAGATGGTGGCGGTAACGGCAATCACAAGGAGGAGGAGGGAGCCAAGAAGGAAAAGGAGCCAGCAGCTGAATCTGATGAGGAGGAGCTGCAAAGCAAAGTACAAGAACTATCAAGACGGTCCACACAGATCAACAAATGAGTGAAGGATAGTGGGGAGCAGCTACAAAAATCCAAGAAGCTTCCAAAGAAGCAGGCGAAGCAAGGGGAGCGACTGAACCTGTGCGCCACTTCACCACTAGCTGTGTCCTTGGACCTTGAGGTACTCTTCCTCACCGTCACAGATAATCCAGCCATCTTCACCGAAGCCATGCGCAGCGCCAAGGCGGAAGGTTGGCGTACCAAAGCAGATGAGGAGTATGATGTGCTCATGAAGAACGGCACCTGGATCTTTGAGGAAGCTTTACATGGCAGCCGGGTGATTGGGTGCCGATGGATCTTCAGACACAAGCGTGGTGCGGATGGTAAGGTACTTTGGTACAAAGCATGGTTGGTTGCAAAGGGGTATGCACAGGCTGAGGCTGTGGACTATAATGAGACATTTGCACCTGTCGTCAAGTTCCCATCCATCCGAGCAATCCTCGCTCTTGCTGCTGCTATGGCTTGAAGCAAGCACCGCGAGCATGGTACCACAAGGTGGATGAGCAGCTGGCTGGGCATGGTTTTGTGCGCAGTGAAGCCGATCATGCAGTCTATGGACACATGCAAGAGGCAAGCCAGGTCATCATCTTGGTCTATGTTGATGATCTTCTCATTGCATCTAACTCCAAGTCTCTTGTTGTCGATGTGAAGCAGTCCCTTGCTGCCAGGTTTGACATGAAAGGCATAGGAGAGCTGAGCTACTACCTTGGCCTTCAGGTCAAGCGTGACCAACAACATCTGACTTTGCAGCTGTCGCAGAACACATATATGAGCGACATCGTCAAGTGCTTCAACATGACAGGAGCGCGCAAATCCGCAACACCATTGGAAGTGGGAGCAAAGCTAAGCATGAGGCAGACTCCCAACGGCATGCAAGAGAGCAACCACATGGAAGAAGTGCCGTACCAAGGAATAGTTGGGAGCCTCATGCATGCAGCAGTCAGCACGCCCCTCGACATCAGCCAAGCAGTGGGAGTAAGAAGCAAGTTTTGCACAAATCCGGGCGTGCCATATTGGGAGGCGGTCAAGCGCATGCTGCGTTACCTTGAAAGCAGCAACATCCTTTGCCTCGCCTTCAACGGCAACAACAGTCCCATCCTCACCAGCTATAGCGACGCAGATTGGGGGGGTGACATGGAAACAAGGAGGCCGACCAGTGGGTTCGTGTTTGTGCTCAGGGGAGGTGCAATCAGCTGGAGAAGCAAGAGACAAGAGTGCGTCGCCCTATCCTCCACCGAAGCGGAGTACATCGCCCTGAGTGAGGCAGCAAAGGAAGCCGTGTGGCAAGCCTTGGGCAGCAACAGACCGTAGCGACTACCATCTACTGTGACAACATCAGCGCCATTTTTGTGACCAAGAACGCAGAGTTTCACGCCTACGCCAAACACATCGATTTGCGATATCACTTCCTCTGCAAGCTCATAGCAAAGCAGGTAGTGCAGACCTAGTTCTGCCCTTCAAGCGTGATGTTGGCAGACTTCCTGAACAAGCCACTGGCAGCGCACCACTTTCAGCAGCCGAGGGGACATTGTGGACTTGTGTGATTTTTGTTCTTACAAAGTGGGAGAATGATGGATATGAGGGTGCCAGAAAGTAACAAGAAAAAGATGCTTGATAGCAATCATCTGGCATCACAGTTGCATAGAGGATGTTTCACAGGTTCCCACGCACTTTACAGAACTCAATTCAGAGTTCGCTTGAGTGAGATATGGGTTTCCAAAATTTGGAGATCATGGATCGGGTTCAATCGGGTTGAGCTCAAAAGGCGGCAAGATTATTGATCAGGACAGCTGAGACCGTCCTTCAAGGAGAAAATCCAGCTGGAGGACCTCCAAGAGACTTCAAGGAAGGTGCAAACCACTATTGTTGGTCGTCCAAGTCATGTGAGACATAATTCTCATGTTTGACAAGGTGACTGCAGCTCATCCTGCTATGCTAGGAGAGTGTGCTAGAGGGTAGACTTTGACAGAGTGTATCTCGGTGCCCCCTAGGCCAAATTAGGCATGAATAGGCTTGTTAGAAAGCCCTTATTTGTATATGACCATGCACTTTCTCACACAAGAATCGATGCTGACATTTGCGTTCTCTAAAAACCTACATTCACTTCAGTAACTTCTTTCTGTGCAACCTGCAAATCCCTCTCACAAACAGTTGGTCCTGCATAGGCGGCTCTTAGTGAGCCTGATTACCTCCCTGAGGGCTGCCCTGGTTTCCATCAAACCCAACGTATCATCTCCAATTTCTGTAAGTACATATCTCACTCAAACAAAGTCCGAATTGAGTTTCGTAAAGTGCATTTGAACCTGTGAAACATCTTCCATGCAACCGCAATTCTAGATGATTTTCATCAAGCAACAAGTTTTGTCACTTTCTGACACCCTCCTTTCCCTCATTCTCCCAATTTGCAAGAATAAAGACTACACTAGTCCACACTGTCCCCTCAGCTACTGAAATCAGTGTGCTACGAGAGGCTTGGTCAAGAATTCTTCCAACATCATGCCTGAAGGGAAGAAATCTATCTGTACCACTTGCTTTGCCACAAGCTCACAGAAGAAGTGATACCACAGGTCAATGTGCTTAGCGCAAGCGGGAAACACGGACTTCTTGGTCAGAGCAATCATGGCCATTTTGTCGCAGTAGATAGCGGTTACTATAGTTTGCTGCTATCCAAGTCTTGCCAATAGCTCACGTATCCACACAGCTTCTTTTTCTGCTTCACTCAGGATGATGTGCTCTACTTTGGTGGAGGAGAGAGCAACACACTCTTATTTCCTTGTCCAACTGAATGCATTCCCACTGAGCATAAACACAAGCCCATTGGTCGACCTCCTTGTGTCAAGGGGGCCTCTCCAATCTCCATCACTGTAGCCGATGAGGATGGGGCTGTTGTTAAGGCTGCACACGGATCCTAACCGTGGATCCTGAGGTGGATCTGAATCCCCGGGACAGATACTAGACCTGGATCCGGATCCGCGGTGACGGATCCATGGGTTCGCAGATCTATGGATTCATGGATCCGGATCCTGGATTCATGGTTACCGTATACCGGATCTACCCTGATGTACATGGATAAAATCGATTTCTACCCAAGGCACGCTTGACTCCTCCCTCAGAGGAGTCGCGCATGCTCGTAGCACGCATGAATCCTCCCAAGAAGGGGCCCGCTCAACGCACTGTTCTTGGATTACTCACAAACCCTATGCTTGGAGGGTTCGAGAGTCCTCCCATGACAGCCTTCTATGGTATTATGGGGGCACAGGGAATGGGCTGCGTAGTTCGTGCTCTGGATTTCTGACATAGGTGATCCACGCTATTGGATTTTCTGTACCTTTCAGGCAATGGCCATTGAGGCTGGCCCTTATGCGAGAGTCGGTCGCGTGCGTCAGACGTGGACCACCAGAAGTTCTAGTGGTCCACGTCCGACTCACGGTCATGCTCCATTCATGATGTGGATTTCAAGCGTGGTGTGCGGCCATGACTGTTCAAATTTCAAGGAGCGAGTTCTTGGATCTGCGAAAGACTTGAGCAGGACCTCTCACAGGTTTTTCCTCCCCCCTCCCTCCCCCCCTCAGGATCCAGTTAGGATCCGTGAATGCTAACCGGATCCAAGATCCTGGATCCGGATTCGCGGATCCGGACTCGGATCCGGTATCCATGGGTAGTTACCGCGGATCCTAGGATCCGTGTGCAGCCTCAGCTGTTGTTTCCATTGATAGTGAGGCAGAGGCTGCTGTTGCCATTGAGGTAGCGCAGCACGTGCTTGACCGCCTCACAATATGGCAAACCTGGATTTGCCAAAACCTTGCATAGCACTCCCACTGCTTGGCTGATATCAGGTGCATGCCGGCTGCTGCATACACGAGGCTCCCAAATGTTGCTTTGCAAGGCACTGCTTTGATGCAGGTGCTCTCTTGCATGCCACGGGAAGTCTGCGTCATGCTCAGCTTTGCTTTCACTTGCAGTGTGTTGCGGCTTTGCGTGCTCATGCCATGTTGAATAGTTTGACAATGTTGCTCATATACATATTCTGCGACAACTCCAAGATCTGATGCTGCTCATCACAATTGACCTGAAGGCCAAGGTAGTAACGAAGCTCGCCCATGTTATCCATGTTGAGCCTGACGGCAACGGAGTTGTTTACATCATCCAAAAGAGACTTGGAGTTAGAGGAAATGAGCAAATAATCAACGTAGAACAAGATAATAGCCTGTCTTGCCTCTTGCATGCACCTGTAGACTTCATGGTCAGCTTCACAGTGCACAAAGCCAAGGCCAGCCAGCTCCACATTGATCTTGTGGTACCATTCTCACGGCACTAACTTCAGGCTTTGGAGGGCCTTTACAAGCTTGCACAAAAGATCCTCCTTTCCCTCAACCACATATCCCTCTGGCTAATCCATGTACACATCCTCCTTGAGGTGACCATTCAGAAATACTGGCTTTTTTTTCTAGTTTAGACCAAGGAGACGTGCTCCAAAGGAGCAGTGCATGCCTTGTTTATGAGGATCAGACTTAGGGGACGTACTGTAGAGGAGCAGTGCATGCCTAGTCTGTCCTGCGCCTGTCTAATCTTCAGCTATGGACAAGGGGCATACAAGATCAGCCAAATCTCCCTTGCACCTCTTTCCATTTGCTGTGAGATAGCTTCTCTCTCCAGCTATCTTGGCCTTCAGTCTTCATCCTCTGCGTTGACCATACCGATCCCTCAGGTACCTACAGACTGTAAGTCGCTATTAAGTGCCTTGGGCATACAATCTGCAAGCATCTTCTTGGTCTCCACATAATCCAGGTCCACAATCTCCTTTACGACCAAATCGCATGAGTAATGGTACCTCATATCGATGTGCTTGGTCCGCCGGCAGATGATGTCATCCTGTGCCATTTCCATGGCACTCTTGTTGTCAATCCGGACCACCGTTGCTTCCGTTTGTGGTGATTTCATCTCAGCAAGCAAGCTGCATAGCCACTCTGTCTCCTTGCATACTTCGAACAGAGCAATCTAGTCTGCCTCAGCAGTGGAGAGGGAGACACAGTCCTGCTTTCTGCTTGTCCGAGAGACAACACCACCATTCAGGTTGCACACAAAGCCCAAAGTGGAATTTCTGTTATTGATTCTTCCTCCCAAAGTCAGCTTCTGTGCAGCACATGAGGCGGAGTGGGCCAAATCCTTCTTGGCCTCCAAGTTGGAGTCCCATATGTCATTTCTTCTGTATATAGCGCATGATGCACTTCACGGCTTGCCTGTGTTATGGCCCTGGATTGGCCACAATCCTGCTGACCTGTCCCACAACATAGCAAATGTCAGGATGTGTTCCTAGCATGGCATACATGAGGCTACCAACAGCAGACTAGAAGGGAATGTTCTCCATCTCACGCCGTTCTGCTTTTGTGCTAGAGCTCATGGAAGAGGAGAGCTTGTGGCCTGTTGTCATAGGTGTGCTGTTGGGTTTGCATTCCTCCATGTTGTAGCACTTTAGGACCTCCATGATGTACTTGGTCTCGTTCAGCTCTATGGTTCCAGCTGCTCGGTTGCGATTGACAGCTATCCAAAGGTGGAATTCAAGAGTACCCATGCCTTTCATCTTGAACATGCTGCTCAGATTTGCCCTCAACTCATTCAATAGCTCGATTGATGAAGGGAAGATGATGAATTCATCTATGTATAGTACAACCAGCATCAAGCCTTGCTCATCCTCTCACACATAGACACTAGGGTCATTCTCGTAAAGCGTGAAGGTGAGCCCGGCCATGAAGCTTTCCATCTCCTTGTGCAACATCCTTGGGGCCTGTTTCAACCCGCAGAATGCTTTCACGAGTTTGCATATCTTACCCTCTGGAGCCTTGACTTCCTCAGGCACTTCCATCAGCACCTCTCTGTCATGCATAGCAGCTGTCCTACTTGCCTTCATTGTCGCTCCGGAATGCCTTCACCTTCAACTCTGTTTGCTGCTCCACTGCTGCCATGAAATCCTCCATACATGACAGCACATCACTCTTCTTCTTGATGTTGTAGAGGTACAGTTTGTGGCTATGGTTGTTGATGAAGGTGAAAAAGTAGTGCCCCGCCAGTGGAGGGCTTGAACAGTCCACATGTATTATGTGCACCACCTCCAACTTTGCCAATGAAGATTTCCATTTGCCATCAAACGGCTGCCGTATCGCCTTGCTGATCACACACGGCTGGCACACCGCATTCTTGGGTGCATCAAGGCTCTTCACCCCAAGACCCTGCACCACTTTGTTCTTTTCCATGCCCCTCACAGTCAAGAGAGTGATGTGACACAAGGGGCGGTGCCAGAGGTCCAGGTCTCCATTGTCCTTCTCCGCAAGATGGGCGATATTGGACTGCAAAGGATCTTTGCACGGAGTACGTATAAGTCGTCCTCTCACTTTCCATGGGCAATCACCTCACTATCCACTCCTTCCGGATGATGGCATCCTTGTTGAAGAGCACCTCAAGCCCCTTGTTGGCAATGCGGCTCACTAACAGAAGATTTGCCCCAAAGTTTGGCATGTGTAGTACGTCGTGAATTGTGCTCGAGACAGCCTCCTCCACCAAATCCACCTTGATGCGAACGTTACCTTCACTCGCAGCCAACTCTGTTTTGCTATCGGCCACTGTCATGCGCCACTCAGACACACCGTAGGTGTCGAATCCTGCCCGCGTGTATTGCATATGGCGGCCCAATCTGGATTCAATCACAAATGACTCCAAGAACTCCAGAAAAAGTCAGAGGAATCGTACGCCATCATTACGTGGTCATCCTTCTTTGCGGTATTCCCCGACTGGTCCAACATCATTTTGGGAGAGTTGCATGCGTAGTGACCTTCTTTGCCACAGATGCAGCACTCCCCCTTCTTGTCACTTTTCTTGGTGCACTGCTTGGTACACTTCCCCTTCTTGCCATTCCACTCCACTTTGAGGGTGGACGGAATTAGCGAAACTTGATGTTGCCCCACTCTCTCTTCCATCACACCGCATCTATTTAGTGCGGACGTACTCAGCCACCTTCAGCTACTTTAGCTCATGGACGGACAAGCTGCCTACGATAGTGATCACGGGATTCCAGCTGTCTGGCAAGGCTAGGAGGAGGATCGTGGCTTGTAGCTGGGGGTTGACCTTCCATCCAGTGGCTGCGCACTCTGCAATAAGCAACTCAATCTGCTGGGGGATGTCTATGATGTTTTTTATTTCATTTATCTCGGAGGGTGACAACGTTTTTGAAGTTCAAGAGCTGGTTAACTAGTTTTCTAGAATGGTGGATGATGCTGAGCTTCTTCCAGGCCTCCGTGGCCTTCTTGCATCCTTGAATAAATGCACGCTGTGTCGGAGCCTGCGCTTACACCAACAGATCAAGCGCCTTTGTGTTACAATTCTTGTACTTGACCACTTCCTTACGGAATCTAGAGGAGTAGTTTCTTCACCCTTGACCAGCTGAAGCAATCCCCGTGTCATCGAGGTAGACCTCAAACCGTTGACCTGGTCTGCCCCTTGTCCATAGCTGAAGTTTAGACAGGCACAGGACAAACAAGACAGGCACTGCTCCTTTGGAGCAAGTCCCTTTGTTCTAAACTGGATGGGACAGCCTGAAAACCTGCCTTCGACAACCTCTTGCGGCTTAGACTTTCAAAGTTAGTCATCGGAAAAAGGTCACAAGGACAAACCCCACCCAGTTGCTAGTTTTCTTTGTGATAAAAAGGGGAACAAGAAGATTTGGAGAGACATCTCAAAACATTCCAAGGTCCTTCCTGGTGGCTGGCACAACTTGGCAGTCACAGAGAGCGCCAGGTAGGCAGGGAGTATGATGCAATTGATCCTCGGCTAGAGGCTGAACACAACAAAAAATGAATAAGGGTGTGATTTTGTAAGAGTGTACAAGTGTGAGTGTGAGTGTGAGTGTTTATGTGAGTGCGAGTACAAGTGAGTGCGAGTGTGAGTACGAGTACAAGTACAAGTGTGTGTGCGAGTGCAAGAGTCAATGTGAGTGTGAGTACAAGTTAGAGTGCAAGTATGAGTGCGAGTTTGTGATTGTGATTGCAAATGCGAGTGTGAGTGTGCGTGCAAGCCTGAGTGCGAGTGCAAGTGTGAGTGTGGGTGTGAGTGTGGGTGCGATTATGAGTGCAAGTTTAGGAAGTGGCAAGTGTAAGTGCAAGTACAAATGTGAGTGAGACTGTGAGTACGAGTAAGTATGCAACTTAAAGTG